>CAODLS014072601.1:0-14476 GCA_948243855.1 Flueggea neowawraea
GGCTACATACCTTGTACAAGATGCATTCTTGCAATGAATGAATCTACTCGTCCACGGAAAATTCTCCTTTCTTCCTCCAACCGCTCGTTTGTTTCCTCACCTGTTCCTTCCATGCCTTCACTTCCTTCTGTCCACATCAACTGTTTCCATACCCTTTCTGTTTCTGCGTCTATGTCTACTTTAGGCCTTGGCTTACGTTTCTTTAGAAATTCAAAGCCATCATAGGGAACAACATCACCACCTCTATTGTACAACACTAGTGCATTGTGCTCTTGACCATTGAGATTGAGACTCTCCATTTGATATGTGATGTCTTCCACTGTGGTGAATCTCTGTTTTACTGGTCTAGCTGTGAAGGAAAAAAAAAAAGATTGGTTATGGATACATGGGGGTTTAGAGCTCAGAGGATGTTAACAAACTCTTATCTTCTTATGATGGTTTTGTCCTGATATTTTTTCAGTTGACCTAAGATAAAGGTTTCAAACATTATCAGATACCTCTTCTTTTTACAGGTTTGCGATCTTTGAGAGTGTTGTCCTCTTGCTGCATTATAACTTTTCTTGATGGACCTAAATTACATAGGGGGTATTCCATTATTTGCTGATTTTTTGCAAAATAAGTACTGCAAGCTTTGGGTTGCATTTGACCAGTTGAGATACTGCCTGTGTGGAGAGAAACTAGAGGAAACTTGTTACTGTTCAGAACTCTGGTAACCCTACTCGATCCATCTGCCATTTTTGACACGTCATGCCTGGCCATCAGGTGAATGTTCCAGTTAGCAGTAAACTTCTGTGTCCTCTCATTGATGTTATTAGTCCTGGAACGTGGTTCCAATGGTCCATAGTTGTGTTTTGATGGGAATCCATTGGAATTTACATCACTTATTCTTTTTGTTCCCTGTATTTGATCTTTCATTGCTGCAGTACAAGTAGCCATGTTACATGTGCTTGTTTGCATCCCACTTCCAATTTGCTTCTGCAAAATGTTGCTGCAGTTTTGGTGGCGAGAATCTGTCGGAAATACCTTTTGGCTCAACAATGAAGGAATGACTATATCTGCCATGTGAGGGTTTCTCTGCTTCATGTGAAAATGTCCTCTCTTGGATTCACTATCATTAATTGAACAACCTGTAGATTGAGAAATATTCTGAGACTTCAAATTCTGAAGGACTTCTTCAAAACTTGTCTTTTCTGGAAAGATAATTTGGTCATTGATGTGTAACCTTGTATTTTTGTACATCGCATTGACATTTAGATTCTCCATTCGCATTTTTGTTGGACCTATTTGGGCTTCTGCTGGTTGTCTTTCTGAAATTATCACATAATCACTTGTCTTTTGATTCATGGATGGGGTAAAGTTACTTATAGCACCAAGTTGTATGCTTTGTTCCTGTAACCAGTTCTGCTGGCTGTTCTGCAAAACTGACTTTATTCCAGGCATCTTGTTATTAGCTACATTGCTTGTTTGTGTAGCTTCAGGTAATGTATTCAAATTCAAAACCACCTTTTCCTTGTGGGCCATCTCCTGTTGCTGAAAAACCACATTGTGCACCTGATCTCTGGGATTTGGCAGGTCAAACTTCAATGCCCTCCGACATGATTTTGCCGCTGGAGTTTCTACTCCAGATTGCACAGTGTCTGGAATAGAATGTTGATTTAATTCTTCCAAGCCATTCTTGTGCTCATATTTCCTCTTTCCAGTTGGTGGTGGCCAGGGGCCAGTATTGCATATTGTAGTCTCTGTGTTTTCCGTACTAAGGTTTGCTCCATCACCAGTGCAATATTCATGTTGAGTTTCTGATTCCTGCTTGGAATTCTTGCGCACATACTTCCTCTTTCCACTTGCTTTGTTAGAGCTTGCAATATCTACCACCTCTGTGTTTGCAGTAGCAGAAAATGTCTGTTCAACAGGAGTATGTGCAGTTGCTGATTTATTCAGGGGCTTGTTGCGCACGTACTTCCTCTTTCCAGTTGGCGTCTCCGTAGAATCTGAAACTTTTGGGGTCGCAGCTTTGGGCGTTCCTTTTGGTTTGCCTTCCACAACCACTTTAGGCCTGTGCTTCTTTCTTTTTGGTGGTTTTTGCTGTGGTGTTTTGTTCATGTCAATGCCCTGGAAAATTCCCACATCAGACTCTTTTGGCTGATCAGATGTTGACGCAATCACAGCAGATGATGAATCCCACGTGTGATGTAGTAGCTCACCAGAATTGGATCCAGTAACTTCATGTTCTGTTGTTATCACTGAATCATGCTGCTTTTTTCTTTCTTCGCTTGAACTTTTTTCCAGAAAATGATTAATTGTTGCAGAATCCCCGTTATTTTCCCAATTCCTAGTTTTATATGGTGTTACTGGTGGGAACTGCAATGAGCTGAACATTGTGTCTCCTTGTGTTCTTTGTGGTGAATTTACATTGTAGCTGGGATGGTAAGGTATGGATAATCCATCTGCATAGTCTATTAAGAAAATAAGATAAGATTTCGAATGAAAACGAGAAATTCACTGTTTCTTTTTCTCTAAGGTCTCTTGGCCTCAGAGGAATTTTGTTTGAACATATGATGGAAAAGAAAATTCAACTCACATGTTCCAGCTGTCTTATCTTTTTTCCAGGTATGTTTTTTTTAGCATAAAAGTTATTGCATCAAACATGAAGGCAAATGACATGCAAAAAAGTAATAAGAGGAATTCTCTTCCATAGATTATGTTTTCCATTTTCTCAAGGTATGATCCCAATTATTAGTTTGCAAATAACTAATAGATTTATTGCCCAGTGATATGAATTTATCTGCAATGAAGTGTTAAGGCATCAAATTGATTAAGCCGATAAGACTATCCGTATAATTTATAATTTTATTCTTTTTTCCCGTCTTCAACAATGCTGTGCTCAAATCAATCTATAATGAAAAAAAAAAGGCATTTACGGCAGAAGATATAGCTTACAGTTGTGCATTTGAGATGAGCAATGTTGGCTTCTTAACTGGTTGAAATTTGAGTAGTGGGTGAGGCTGGTGACATGCGGTCCTCTCGAACTGGTTCCTCTGTTGTCGTCGACTTCACGCTGCAAATTCGGAATTGCAGTCATGTCTGCTGTGCTCATATTTTCTCTAAAACTGCAGTTTTGAGCGGTGAGTGGGGATACATTTCTCATTGCCGTAAAATTTGCCGATGAATCAATATTATTACAAATGGTACTTGCTTCTAGCATAGCTTGTGTGAAGGGGCCTACAATGTCATCAATTATTCCAGACTCCAGACTTGAGTTTTGAATAGAATAACTGAATTGTCTCCTTTCTTTATCAATTTGAGTAAAATGATCAGCCACTCTGTTATTGTTGTACACCTCTGGTGAAAATCCACCCGGAAATGCGGTCAGCTCCTGCCAGTTCATTCTGCTCAGTTGGCTCTCTTCTCTTCTAATGGGCATCAAATTAGATTTTATTGGCACCGGCTTTTCCGGTGTGGGTGGTATCCAAGAATCCAATAACTGGAATTCCGCTTCTTGTGAGATTGAAAATCCCTCACCATAGTTATTCCTTGAATCCATACACACTGCTAAAAAATCCCAGTTATTCTCTTCTCGTCTTTTCCAGTCACTGATCCTCGCCAAAATTGTCAAAATTTCTGTAACTTAAGCAAACCTCCCCACAGTCCTACCCCATTTTGCGAAACTCTCCTGTGAAACCTCCATACACATTTCTCTTTCTACCACCTAACATTCAAAAATCAAATTCACAGAAAATTAAAAGAAAACCTTCTCCCCAGCTATGAAAAGGAAAAAAGAAAGAAAATGCAATAGTGTCTATATCATAAATTAGAGGCCTCACTTCCAAAACATCTACTTCTAATATCAACAAAATGAATAGAGCTGAAAGCAGTATCAACAGTTTTATTAAACAAAATCATCTGAATCTGCACAAACTGAAATAATTTAATTCCTTTAAATGGCCAATATTACGAAAACCCAACAAGAAAATCTTCAAAGAATCCTCTTCATTGATGTGCAAAGCAAGAAATGCAATCACTTAGCATAAGTGGGTATAGACCAAAATGAGAAAAACAATAAAGATAGAAGCAGATATGGTTAAAAACATAGTCATGCACACCTTAACTCACCGATCTGGAACTGAGTCAGCTCCAACATCCCCAAACGAGTCAATGCGGAAAAACCCAGTCAGTAATCTTTTCTGTGAAACAAGGAAGGAAAGAGAGAGATAAGGAAGGTGGGGTTTAGAGAGAGAAAAGAGAGGAAAAGAAACTAAAAAACAATTTATATTAAATAAATACTTTATTTTTTTTAGTTTTTGGGTACTCCTTTCTTGTTCTTGTATAAAGTGGGCACTCCCCTTACCAAAAGTCTTATGAGCTACATTCAGCTTAATACAATGAATCAGGTTTTGTTAGTTCAATTTAATCTGTCATTTCCATGAATAAGCAGAAATTTTAACTTACACTAATTGACTTGTTTTAATTGGAAACAAAACTTTAGTTTTTGTTGCACGATCCTTCAACTCTCATAAGAGGAGGCTATTATAATTGGGTGCAGGAGAGTTCAAACCCGAAATGCATGGCATCACCGGAGAATCTTACCGACTGATCTAGTAGCCATCCGCATAAAACTTTAGTGGATAGTGGCAAATGTCAGTATTTAAATTATTTCTCGTTTCATATCTTTATCATGAATTCATTAGATGCCTTTGTAGGTTTCATATAGTTGTTGAGGGGAAGTTATCAGGTGCCTTTTAAAAATGTTTTAAATAGTTTTTGTCTATGTTATTTTCTCAAGTTTTTCACTTCATTTATCAAATAAATAATGTATTTGTGCATTGATTTATAATTAAGCGGTAATACTTTGATTGAATATTCAGTTATTTTTATAATGTAATTACACAAATATTTGTGGTAAATAAATAAATAAACATTATGAAAAAGCCGGGGCGGCAGTTTTTTTAATGACAAACCTTCCCACACCTGAAAATAAAACAAATTAAATTATTAAATTGTGAATTTTTTTAAGAAAGTTAATTTCAATGCACAAGTATCTATACTAATTTTTAAATATGCATTTTTTTGTCATCCGGACATTTCGATAAATTTGAAATGATTATGTTTTTTTCTTTATATAAAACAACTCATACACTCTTCTTTTGTACTAAAATCGAAATGTAAGAACAAGTCAAGAATTTAAGATAAAAATGTTAAAAATACGGTTAAATATTAACAATAATCAATATAAGGCTTTCATCTTATATTAACTTTTTTCCCTTATAAAACCCATTATATTTACTTAAATTACTAAGATATGCATAATAATTGTTCGATATTTAAAATGACCAGGCAAATGAAAAACAAAGCGAAAAGGAACCTTAATTCATTGATATTGAAAATATTTCCAAATAATGCTTATTAAAAAATAGTTAATGTTTTTTAATTTCCCTTTTTTATGGTCCTAGTTAATCTCAAATACTGTTTGCAGTACATTTTTGTCCAAAAATGGAGTGCATTATAAAAGACTTGCCACATTTTAATTCTCTCCATTTCAATTTTAATAACTCGCTATATTTACAAACAAGTAACATACTCTATCTATCCTTGTCATCACTAATGAAAACCAAAATCTTCTTTAAAATCAAGCAACTTTTTCACCCAAAAACGCATGACATTGACAGTCAACTAAGATTTTCGATCAATTAATTAAATAATCAATAAATTAGCACGAAAAACCATTAGGTATTGGTCAATTAGGCAGGGAGGGCGGTTATGGTAATTTAGAATAGCACCATCCATCATACATACAAGTTAAGTTATGCTTCTACCTATTTATTTAAGGCGTGTGCTGGGGTATGACTGGATTCGAGCCGAGTTGAGTCGAGTTTTGGAGTGTTCAAGGTTAATTTGTCTAAAATTTATTGAGTTCAAGTTTGAACTCGAGCTCTTTCTCGAGTCCAAAATCTTGTTCAAGCTCGGCTCGCGAGCTCACGAACTTGTTCACGAGCTTTTCAAATTCGGCTCAACAAAAACTCAAATAAATTTGTAGACGATATTTGCTAGTTCAGTTTTGAAAACAACTCTAAAAATAATATAATCAAATTTAGATTAATTCAATAAAATCATGTTAAATATGTAATTGAACCAAGAACTATTAGAAGTTTTAATTTGTTTCACAAGTTCAATCTAATATTAGATCATTTTATGCAAGTATGCTTAGACTTTTATAGATACGGTCAATTAGTATAAGTTTGAACTTTTATTGATGTTGTCCAAATATTAAATATTATTCCAAATATAATTTTTTTTTTATAATTTAGTTTAACACGCATGCGCGCACACACACATATATATATATACACACACGTGTGTATATATATATATATATATATATATACGAGTCTACAAACGAGCTTAATCACGAGGCTACAAACGAATTTGTTCACGAACTTTCAAATGTTCAAACTCGGTTCATTTATTAAAACGAACCTAAAATTTTATTCAAATTCAATTTATTTATTATTGAGCACGTGATTCACATCGGAGAAACCCAACCTGCCTTGCCTTGCATTTCGTGCGGAAACTTGTTAAGTAACTAGGTGGTGTGCCCGTACTAAAAAGTGGGGAAAGAAAAGTAATTACGGCCCCGTTTCCAAAGACTCACTCAAAGATGCTGCTTGCATGAAATCACGTCTTCTACCTCCAACTCTAACCTACGTTGCATGATTTATTTCATGGCCCATCCCTAGGAACGAGGAAGGGCCATTGCCCCCATTATTTATTACGCTCCTTTTACTACTATTTTAATTAATAGGTGCATTTTTTTTTATTTTTAGTGTTTTAAATTATTTTTTTCGTTTTATAAAGATAAACTGAGGTTTTTTAATCTGTTTCAAATTTTAGGTTTGTTTGTTCTTTAATATTAACAATTGTGTCAATTGTATAATATTGTATCTACTTAAATACATAATAAATTAAATTATTAATTAATTATTAGATTGTTATAAAAATATTTTTAGAATTTTTTTTTAAAATTAATAACTCTAACTAAATTTTTTAATTTTTGTGAACTTATTTTTATAAGACGGAGGGAGTATAAATATTTTTTCTTGTATTATCTTGTAATAAATAGTATAATTAATATTTAAACAAATCTTATTAATGCATGTCAAAGGACATATGTGGAAAGAGATATAAAATTAAATACATTTAATTAACAAAACTAATATTTTTTAATTCCTGTAAAAGAAAAATGTACTTATCAAATTGAGAGGTTTAATTCCTGTCAAAGGACATATATGAAAACTAGTTATGGTATTGATAAAAGGATAAAATTATGACTCCTTGTCTCTGTTTCCTAATTTTTAAGTGAGACAAATTTGCTAATTAAAATTTAGTCGAAATTGTGGGTATGATAGGAAATTTTTAATTTTTTTACACTAAAAAACAGAAAATGTAGTACCAAGTTCTAATCAAACCATTGAGAAAAACAGTTGAAGGGAATAAGTTTGAAAGAAAATAAATGAGAATTTTATTAAACTAAATGGGTTTTAAGATGTAAAGAAATTGTTAGGGCATCCCTAACAGACATACTTCTTTCTCAAAATATAATATTTTATCTCACTATTTATTTTGAATTTTGAACATAACTCAACTTTTACTACAATTTAACTCATTTTTTGAATATTTTACTAATAAAATAACTAATAATTTTAACAAATTTACAGTTACTCAACAAATTTAACTAATTACTATTTATTCATCAATATTATTCATCTATTTTATCAATAAAATATTTATTTTTTTAATATTTTCTGTCTCTAATACACAAATTTCAAGAAAAATTGATACACAAATAAAAATAAAATAATATATTTTGGTTATCTATCTTATTTATACTATCGGGATGCCCTTAAAAGTTATAAATGGCTCGCTATTATAACTAAGAGACAAATATGAATGGGCTAATTACAAATTACACAATAATACTCCACAAAAATCAAAATTTCTCATTTAGTTTAATTTGGTTTGAATTTTCTATGCCTCTGTTCATTTTCTTCACGCATCACCGTCTCAACATATTCTCTATGCATTGCCACATGATATTGTTTTTTCTCTTTTTTTAACAAATAAAAAATGATGTCCAAATGACCACTTTCATGTCATGATTCTGGGTCTAAGTCAACTAAAAGTATTTTGAAGACCCATTTTTATTTTGGGTCTATGAATCTGGCCTTTTGGACTTGGCACACAAAGATTTGCAACTTCAAACTATTTAAATATATATGGTGGTTCGTGCAGACCTTTGTAAAGCAGGATCCACAATAATTGAAACTTGAGTATTGCTTTCATGGCACAAACCCATCAGCAGCATTCAACTCTAACTTCTTCCACCTTTATCCCCTATGTCATTGTCACCGATTCTTAAAAACCATACTGATAAGAGATGGTGATTGGCGATGGGCCTTGGCTCTGGACTCCCAAGGATGATATTAGGATGAGTCTGTAAAGGGTTTAGATAATAAAGGAAATTAGATATCCTCAAAATGATGAGCACTCGGGGTCAGGCCTTATCACCCCACAATGATTATACTCATTTATGAATACAATTGTTATGGCACATTATTTTTTTATTAATTTTTTTTTTATTATACTCTTGCTTCTTATAATTATAATTTTTTTATATTTTATTATCTTACTTCACCCTTTATTTAATTTATTTATAAATATACAATTCACAATAAATATATTTATTTAACATACTAATTTTATACTTTTATTAAAATAAATTATATTTTCAAAATTTATTTTAAATTATTTTGGATAAATTATTTATGCAAAATTTTTGGATCCATTGATAAGAGAAGAAGGAGAATTGTAAATGAGATTGTGTGTTTAATAGAAAAAAGAGAAAAATGTAATTGAAATTATGTGAAAAAAATAGAGTGGAGATGGGGTTTTATAGAGAAAAAAAGAGGTCCCTTGAAAATAAAATGAAAAAAGCAGCAACAGTCTCGTTGCTACATTTTTAAATATAAAACAATAAAGGACAGATTCAGTAGTGTTGGTGAGATCCACCTGACCACCCCACCCCTCATGCTGAACATGTAGATGCTTTGCATGAGGATATAGGAGTGGATGCAATCTCCTCATTGAGTCCCCATTGGAGTGAACCTTAGTGTGGTAATAGTGTTAGAGTTCTTTTCATGTCAAGAGTAAAATAAAAAAAAAAGAAAAAAAAGTAATGAATCATATAAAAAAGATTTAATAAATTTTCTAAATTGTATATTGAGATATTAGTGAATATAAAAAAAAGTGATAGATTGCGTCAAATGTGTATTGAGAGATTAGTAAATTTAACCTAGACATTACTATAATTTCTTTGATCTTAATTAATCGCCAAAAACTGATATTTTTTTTCAATTTATTTTTGAAATTAAATTTTTACCTTTTACCTTATTACATTGAGATTTAA
The DNA here is from genome assembly GCA_948243855.1 of Flueggea neowawraea. Classification (NCBI taxonomy): domain Eukaryota; kingdom Viridiplantae; phylum Streptophyta; class Magnoliopsida; order Malpighiales; family Phyllanthaceae; genus Flueggea; species Flueggea neowawraea. Next base: position 9,458 of record CAODLS014072601.1, read on the forward strand.
ATCGACAATTATCCATATATAACTTAGACAATAAATATTTATTTTTTTATGTCGATTCTGTTAATCGGATTTTTATTTTTAAATATATTTTTTTGTTTTTATTCAAATAAAGAGAATTTAACAATTGAAAAGTTTAATTCAGGTTTGAATTCGGAAATCTTGGATTCTTAAATCCAACACAAAAATCAAATTGGATAAAAATCATAATAAACCATTATTGTAATGCTACCTTATGTGCGTTCCATCATACTAATCAAATTAATTTTTTAAAAAAAAAAAATCTAACAGGCGTTTGAGTTAAGGTTGGGGGATAAGAGATGGATATTTTTGTCTTTTTAGAATTCGAATGAATTATCAAAAACTAACTATTTAAGATGGTTTGATTGGTTATATATTTTAATTTGATCAATTTTATTCTTATTTTCTTAATGTCAATTTAATTTTTATATTGTGAAACCTTAAATATTGAAAAGCAAATTGTGCCCTTTACTGTTACAAGAACAACTAAAGGGTTGAAACTTGAAGAGTCCTTTGTAAGTTTGTTATGCCTTCCACAACTCTATGAAAGATGAGTTGTCATGCCAATTCCACGTTGACATCTTTGAATGCATCGATAAAAATACATGATTGTGACAGATTTTTGTTTTTTTTGTTTTTAACGAAGAACCATTAACTAACGGTCATTTGACCAACACATTCTTCAAAATTCTGAAGGGGCTAGTTCCGTTTCATTGCAAGAGCTTTCCACTTATTTCAATCTTATCAAAAAATCCAACATTACATAATAAATAAGTTCAAATTATTGGAGCAAGGCATTGCTCCATCGCTCCGTTACCAATCGTTCTTTTTTTTATATCACTAAATGATACGTTTTTTTTGTTTTTTTAAGTTGCATAGAATGAAATCACGGTGTTTATTTCAAAATCAATTGAGTAAATTTCAGTAAATTGCATAGTAAAAAAATAGGGTTTTTTACACAATTACAGATATCAAATTTGATATTACAGATTCACCATCTCAATTTTTGATATTACACGTGCACCAATAGAATTTCTAAATTATATTTTTTGTACTTATATATATGTTTTTATATGTATTATATATATATATATATATATATATATATAAAAGTTATAAATATAGTATAAATAAATTATAAAATTAATACTTGTATGTTCTGCATTTCTGTAAAATATATAAAAGTTACAAACATAGTATAAATAAGTTGTAACACTAATACTTATATGTTCTACATCTCTGTAAAAGATATATAAGTTACAAACATATCATAAATATAACATCAACATAGTATATACAAGTTATAAATATAGTATAAACAAGTTATAAAACTAATACTTGTATGTTCTGCATTTCTATAAAAGATACACAAGTTACAAATACAACATAAATAACACCCTAATTTTTGAAAAATAGAACAATATCAAAAGAATATTAACAACATTCCAACAACATATAAACAAGAGTTAGTAAATTTGAAAAGGGTCAAATACAAAAACAAACTCATTTTAAAAATTAATTACAACTTTATGCCCCATTGATTTTTTTTAATCACATACTTCAGCCTTTCTCACTCAAGACGCCGGTCCCTTTTTTTTTTACATATAAATCTATTTTTTTATTTTCTTAAATTTTAGTCCCTATTATTTTTTTTTCATTTTAGTACTTTTCAACTTTTTTTAGATTATTTTTTAAAAACTAGAATATCAACTTGAAATAAATTTTTCTTTATTTATTTTTAATTTTTTAGATTACTTTTTCAACTTAAATATCAACCTGAAATAAAATTTTTTGAATTTTATTTTTAAATTTTTTAGATTACTTTTTCGAACCTAAATATCAATTTAATATCAACTTAAAATAAACATTTATTCATTTTAATCCTTCTCAATTTTTTTAGATTATTTGTTTTTTCAACTTAAATACCAGTTTAATATCAACTCGAAATAAATCTTTTAAAAAACTGAAAAGAACAATTTATTTTCAATATCAACCTAAATAAAAATCAACTCAAATCAACACAATATCAATTCGATTATCAACTCAATATCAACATTGAATAAATATCAACTCAAAAATCAAAGGCAATATCAACTTAATAAAAAATAAATCAATATCAACTCAATATTAACCTTAAATAAACCTAAAAATATAAACTTAATAAAAAAAAATAAACCTAATAATAAACCATTTAGTTTATACTTTAAATAAACATTTTTCAAAAAACTTAAACAACATTTTAAACAACCTTTAATAAATGACAGTAATTAAGCTTTAATAAACCTTAAAAAATTAACAAATTTTTCAAAAAAACTAAATATAATTGAATAAATATTTTTAAACAATATTATTAACATTTAAAAATATTTTTAAAACACAACAAAATGCAGAAGCTAGGGTTTCAGAGAAACCCTAACCACTGCTTCACACGGCCAGATTTGGCCGCCACCATCGAAGCCAGATCTGGAAGCCACCAAGGTCACCGACGAGGTGAAGAAACTGAGGCAAGACTGACGAGGAGCGATGAGAAGTCGAATGGGAACCAGATCTGCGACGAACTACAAGTCAGAGCAGAGCGAGGAAGAAGACAACGAGAAAGAAAATCGAGGCGCAGGGAAGAAGGCGAGAGAGAGAGGAGGTCTAGACAAAGGAGAGAGAGAGAGGAGGTGGAGAGGACAGAGGGGAGGGAGGGAGAGAGAAAGGAAGAAAGAAAGAGAAGAGTGAATAGATTGAGAGAGGAAGGAGCGAAGACGACGCGAACCGAAAGGAGGGAGAGGAGGGAGATGAGGAAGATGGCAGAGAGGACGGTGGGAAGGGAGAGGGCGAAAGAACAGAGGACAGACGGGAGGGACAGAGACAGAGGAAGAGAGAGAAAGAGGAGAGAGAAGGAAATACAACCAAATGAGGGAAAAAAACAGAGCAAATGACTGAATACTAATTTGTTCCGTATGAATTAAGAATAACGTCCGTTCAAATTGTAATATGAGGGTTCAAAATTTAAAAAAAAAATGCAAATGCGGTGAGGTTGTAATAAAATATATGTCAAAATGAGAGTGAAACTCTATTTATAGAGGAGATGAATAAGGTGTGACAATAACTCTAATCTCCAATGACATCTCATATTCTCTGGAGATATCTTGTAATTTCTTAAAGAGTATTCGTCAAGATTGTCATCTTGACCAATATGATCTTGTTAATTTTACGTTTTATTGTCTTAAGAGAAAAATCTGCTAGAATGTGATTTTCTCTTTTGGATTTTCCAGAGTACTGAGTCTTGATAGTTTTAAATAAGTTTTGTGAGACTTGGACCAATTTTACATTAGTGGAATATTAAAAAATATAAATTTAATAAAAATATATAAGTCTTGCGGGTGTTTGTTCAAATAAAAATAGAAGTAAATAATTTAGATAAATTACATAATAAAAAATAACATTTTTTTAAGCATAAACAATAAAATGGCCAATTTTTAATCACCGCAAAATGAAAATTGTTGGTTAACGTCCATACATTATTTGGCAACAAAGATATAAATAATATTAATAAATTTCTCCATTATCAAATTTACTCTTCTTGGGAGCAAAATGATTGGGTCTAATAACAATTAAGTCCACCTTGAAATCGTAAAGTTTCGGATTTAATGCTCATTATGGGTGAGGAGGAGTTTGATAATCTAAAAAAATGTTTCTAATTAGATTATCATGTACTAAAAAAATTTATTCTTCTCGGTCCATTGTTTTTTTTTTAAATAACAAAAAACTTTATTCTTCGTATTCTGTAGGGTTTATTCGTCCACGCGTCTCCAAATTTTGTGCTGCACGTGACATACAAACACGTGACCTTTACTTCAAATGACAATTGTACCCTCCTTCTTTGCCTGCCTCGAATTAATTTTGATAAAATTAAACTAGAATGCTCCAAATCCATAATTTTTTTCTAAAAATATGATAACATGGCTTCACAGATTCTTTTTCTTTGTTAACCAAATTCTGATGCTAATTAAAACTCAATAAATAATTATCTTTGTACTTCTTATTAATAAAAAATACCATGGCTAATGTTGTCATATTACCAATTACTTAAACAAATTTAATAATAATTTTTTTGGGCACCAACGAAATGACCTTTTTAAAAATAACAGAAAAAAAATATTAATTTTATAAATTGTTTCAATTATGGCATATATTAGGATCTTAGTCTGAAAATACCACCAAATAATATCTGACAAATTTTTTATACTTGAAATGTGACATAATCTACTCGAATACTTCATTGAATCATATAAATAAAATCATAAAAAATTAGTACTAAATTCAATATTCAATAAATATACAATAATTATATTATGATATTGTCAGTGTCACATAATTATTTGATAATATATTTAAATATATCTTAATATACGTTGGAATTGCAACAAATTACAAATGTGATAACTTTTTTCTCTTATTTTTAAAAGATCAAACACAATTGTAAAAAAATAATAAAATTGGTAATAAAAATTACTAAAAACTCGGAAAAAATAATTCATGAAGAGGTTAAGAGGCAGGCAAATACACCTAAAAAAACAAATATTCCAAATAAAAATTATTCCAACTTTTACGCGACAGAGCAGAAGACGACACGAAGACAACCCTTTGATTCATTTCCAGCTAAAATGCTTCGCCGTCAAAACATCACAATCACATACGCAGCCACCTCCTCCATCCTTCTTCTTATTCATTCATGTACGGCTCCGTAGCTTCGTCTCAGGCTCCCATACCTGCCCCCGCATTTTAGCTTCCCACTCCTGCTATGCTTGGTGTTCTCTGCGCACGTCCCCAACAAGCCTTGGATCCTCACCTCCCTCGCTCACCTCCACGCTGCTGCCCACCACCGCCCCCCCCTTCAGTCTCCGATTCACTTGCCCGATTCTAACCCCCTCCGCCACCACTCCACTGCTTGCCACCGCTCCGGTTCCGCTGGCGCCTCCTCCTCCATATGGCACGTGATTCAGCCATCCA
>CAODLS014073209.1:0-10588 GCA_948243855.1 Flueggea neowawraea
TGAACTCTTTTTATTTCCAAACATTTGAGTAACGAATGCACCCTACTAAGAAATTTTCCAACACCGAGTCTAAACAATGAGCTTTTCTCATTATCTGATGAATAACCGACTAGGAGTCCCCATAAATCTCTAAGGCCGAAACCTCTTGTTCTATAGCTAACTCGAGCTTGAATATTAGTGCTTCATACTTTGCCCCGGTTATGTGTGCACTTATCCTTTATTTTGCATGCCATTTGTGTAGGTATACCCCTAGGTGAAAAGAGAGCTATTCCGAGACATTATCCATACTTGGTGCTCGATCTATCAAAGTAAAGTTTCCAAGGAGGAAGATCTACAAATGTTATCTAGTGAGGAAGTTCAGCATTTTCGGGTGAAAGATGGCTGGCTAGAAAGTTTGCCAATGTTTGAACTTTGACCGATTTCTGTGGAATGCAAGTTTGTTCGTACTGAACCAAAGATAGACTCCATTTGCTAATCGATCCGTTTAAAATTGGACAACTTAACATAAATTTAAGCACATCATTATTGGCAACAATGAAAATTTTATGGACAAGAAAGTAATGTCTTAATTTTATTGAAGCGAAGTACAATGCTAAACATAATTTTTCTATGTAAGGATAATTACATTCGGTGTCATTCAGACTTCCACTTGGATAAAATGCAGCTCTTTCTCATCCTTCTTCACTATCTTGTCCTAATAAGCATCCAAGGGACTCTTGCATTGCTACTATGTACAATTTGAGTGGCTTCTCGGGCTCTAGGGTCACCATCATAGATGGGTTGGCGAGATACTTCTTGATGGCCTCAAAGGCCTCTTGGTACTGCCTTTCTCAGATGAACTCCTCAGATCCTTTCAATCGTAAAAGCGGCGAGAATACTCGAGTTTTACCTGCGGTGTTAGAAATGAAATGGCGCAAGTAATTGAGTTGCCCGAGGAAACTCTACAATTCTTTCTTTGTTCGGGGTGGTTCTGTGGCAATTATTGCCTTTGCTTTGTTCTGGTTTATCCTGATTCCTCAGTTGTGGACCACGAAACCTAAGAAATTACCCACAGAAACCCAGAATGCACATTTTAACGGATTCAGTTTTAATCCATAAGCGCGCATCCTTTTGAATGCTTAGGTTAAATCCTTGAGGTGCACATCTCGAGTCTGAGATTTGACGACTATATCATCAATGTATAATTCGATGATACGGCCGATCAAATCATGAAAGATAGCATTCATGGCTCGTTGATAAGTTGTCCCTGCATTTTTCAACCCGAATGACATCACTACCCATTCATAGATTCCTAATGCTCCTAGACAGTGAAAAGGTGTCTTGTGGACATCTTCCTTGGCCATGTATATTTGGTTATACCCTAAATAGCCATTCATGAAGGAAAATGTATGGAACTCAATTGTGCTATCAATTAACATGTCGGCCATTGGCATAGGATATTCATCATTCGAGGTACTCCGATTTAGATCTCGAAAATGTATACAGACACGGATGTTTCCATTCTTTTTCTTAATAGACACAATATTAGAAATCCATTCTACATACCTCGAGGTTCTGATGAACTCGACCTTTAGGAGCTTCTGGATCTCTTGCTGCACGAAGTCCATAACTTCCTTGCACATCCTCTTCGGAGTCTGCTTGATCGGCTTCGATCCTTCTTTGATGGAGAGTTGATGTTCAACCAAGGTCCTGTCCAAACCTGGCATCTCGTGGTAGCCCCAAGTGAATAAATCCTTAAATTCTTCCAACAAGTGCATAAGTTGGTCCTTATAAACTTTATCAATGAGGCCACTGGTCCATATTGTCTGAGGCTCATTTTTAGACCCTAAATTGATCTCTTTGTGAGGGTCCTGAGCTTAAGGTTTGACCTTATCCACCTCTCAGGCCAAACTCAGAGAGGTGAATCTATTTCTAAGGAATTCTCTTGGACGTTCCTCTTGTTCAATGCATCCAAGTCCGCATATCTCATATTTTGGAGCTTGGTTGTTTCTCCTTAAAATACCTTCGATCTCAAGGACTAATAGTTGATGCATGGAAGCCTGTATGGCTGCTATGCTTTCCTCAGAGTTGGATTCACTCATCAAAGATGATTTTCCTATGCGGCTTTTGTTGCCCGTGCTCGATTGCCATGATGGTCAACTGTCAGATAGTTTTTGCAATCTCAAAAGCTGGTAACTCGGCCTCGTTGTTTGTGCTTGAATCGTCGGACTCAGGGGTGTCTTCCACAACCACCTTATTGCAGTTATCTTTGTATTACTCGAGCAATAAAGGGTGGCTAGATGGAGGAATCTTTGTTGCATCGTCCTCCTCTTCAGGTAAGTTTCTTTTTAGGCCCAACTTTGCCATTTGACATTCGTAATGCCACCAATGTGGTATGAGCAATCCACCTACAATGCCAATGTCAATAACATAAGCCTCGGCATACTTAACATTAGGATCGACGTATACTATCTCAACAGTATCATCATTAAAAAAACATGAGCCTTTGATGAAGGGTCAACGGGACACACGTAATTTTGTGTATCCAATCCCGACCTATCAAAGCGTTAAAGGATGGTCGTTCTATGTCGAAAACATAAAAGACCGCATTCCTTTCTTTATTTCCCACTTTCTTTGGGATGGCTAAGACTCCGAGTACTTGGGTAGTGCTCTCAGCAAAATTGAGAACTTTTGAATCTGTGAGAACTAAGTCTTTTTTAGATTTCCTAATTACGTGCAACATTATTAAAGGTATGAGATTGACTACGACTCCTCCATCTACAAGGATTTTCCCAACATCTACCTTGTTAATGGTGGCATTTATATACAGACCTTTGAAGCCTATATCCTTAAAAAAATCAGGTTTCTCATACCGATTATATTTGTTTGAGGTTTTCCTCGAAAGATTTTCAAGTTTTTGAAGCAAAACACCTTGGCCACAACTACCAAAGCATCTTTAATGTCTTCTGGCCTTGATTCGTCCTGATCTGGTCCAGTTTGGTAGCTTGTTGAGAGTGTGAGAACCATGTTACACTCGAGGTCCGACTCAGTTGGAGAAACCTTCTGCTTATCCTCGTGGAGGTGTGAAGGACCTAGTTTGCTAGGGGTTTTTCTGGCTTTGGCCATCTCTTTCTCTCGGTTGGCTTGTTCCTGCTTCTTCTTCAGCTTGACCAAGTGCCTAGACCATCGGTGCTTATGCGTTCGACTCATTTTTTAAGGTTCATGAGGTGAAATCCTGTCCTTCACCTCTGGTCTAACCTTTTTCCATATTCTCATGGTTCTTCAGTCTCTAAAACTTTGGCTTTTTCTCGAGATTAACACTCGAGGAAGATTGAGAAGCTACCTTGATCTGGTGTCTTTGAGGACAAGGTTGGAATGGTCCAAAATCCTACGGAGTCAATCTTTGGGTTTTCCTTGTTTGAATATGTCTCGAGTTCTCTCTCGGGCACAATTGATACCTGTTAGGTCTTGCAGAATGGCCTTCGGTTGTGCTGGCCTTTCATTGGAAGGTAACTTGTTGAGTGGCCACCATCTCCTTCAGATTTTCGGTGTAGTGGCTGCAAAAAATCGCTACTTGGAATATGATTCCAGCACCCCCTTGAAGTTTGGCTAACCGAGCAGCTTCCTTAGCCTTAGCTTGTTTCTTCCTTTGCTCTTCTCTCTACAAATCGAAGTTCTGATCTGTAGTTGATCCCCGGCAAAAAAACATTTTACTGAAGTTCCTTGGATGCAAAGCTCGGGCCATTAAGGTATCCCAAACACAAAACCACCTCATCTTCATTCGAGAAATCATACCAGTTATAGTCTCTGTAAGCCCTGAGGAAGTGAAGAAAATCATTGCATTGGTCAATGGTATGTAATGTTGTCACGTGCCAACAACAGTAGTGGTCCAGCCTGAGATTATCAAAATATGGGAATCAAAGTATCCCCATGTCGATGAGCCGGTTGAACATAGCAATGGCCACTTGAGTGGGGCGTGAGTCACTTTCAAAGCATCCTGCAAACAAAGAGATAACTCTATTAGCGAACACTCCACATTATGAGGAAAAGGATTGATATCTAGTCCCATAGCCTCTTTCGCCTCGAGGAATTGTAATTTCTTGGACTCTACCAAGTCTTGCAATACATTTCAAAAAATAATACAATTGTTCATCGAGTGAGTCGACAAACTATGCCATTTGCAAAATTTCTTCCTATGCAACTCCTCGAGTGAGGGAAGTTTATGGGTTCCTTTGAGTTTGATTCACTTATTTTCTATAAGCCAATTGAAGATTGCATCAGCCTTGTCTAAGTCAAATGAATACTTTCTATTCTCTTTTAACTTAAGGCCTACTAGTGCCTGTGCATTTTTTAGGCTAAAGGTCCCCATACCAAGGGACTTCCTCAGACATAGTTAGCTATGTCCACCTCTAGTAAGGAAGGCACTCGAGACTCAGATGTCACATTTGTCACTATATACGCTCGAGGTTCATTGGCCACCATTTCTTGATAATATGTCCCGAGCATGGTATTTTTCCTGAAAACAAGAAGCTCTTTCTGTGAGCTCGTACAAGTCATGAAACACCATTTCCTCAAACTTTTTACTAAGTTTGAAGTCTAAGCCATCTTGAGCGAAACATAGAAACTCACTCTCGGGCAAGTTAACCTGACACCTGATCCTCGCCTGCCTAAACTGAGTAAGAAACTCTTTGATGAATTTCTTAGGCTTCTAACTTAAACGAGCCAAATTAGCCATGGTTGTGCCTGGGTTTCCTCGAGCAAATTGGGCTTGGAATGCATTCTGCATATCCTACCAAGTGAAAATAGTATTTGGCATCAAGTTAATATGACAGTTAAAAGCAGTTCCTATCAAAGAACTCGAGAACAATAGCATCTTTAGAAAGTCATCACCCGAGGCTTCACCACACTGATAAGTGAATCGCGCAATATGCTCGAGCACAAACATCTTCCCATTCTTCTGAGAAAAATGTAAACTCGGGAACTTTATACCCTTTGGGAAAGGGATAGACTCGATCGATCTAATCAGGATAGGGTTTTTGATAAAACGGTCGGTTTATTCGTTGTAGTTGCGACCCATACATGCGCTCGATCATGTTTTCTAGTGCATCCTGATTAACTCCTTGTGCTATTGGAGTGTCGTAGGGCGTAGCAACTGGGTTAACCTCTTGAGTAATTGGGGTAGCATAAGGTACAACCATTGGATTTTTCCCTTAAGGAATACCATAAGGTGTGTCCACTGGATTTCCACTTTTAGAATTCGGGGGGAAGGACGTTATGGTAGAGTAAGTTAAATTTTGTAATCCGACTGACGGGTAGTTCGTGCCTGAAGAAACAGTAGAGATCCCACTAGTTCCAACGAGTGAGCACCGAGATTGGTAGTTTGATATATGGGCAATGTCGAGCTCGTATAAGCTAGGAATGCACTTGCTAACCCCACGCCTTGAGCCCCTGGGGGTGCATATGTCAATGTGGGAACCTCCGGAGTTGTTATGGTGCTAATTGGTGTAAGAGTCACAGTCTGAGCCAAAGGTACCTGTCCTGGAACTCGATTAGTGTAGGTTGAGGTAGATGGTCCAAAAGCTCGGTTAGTAGTAATCGAAGGATATTCAAGCGGTGGATCAGGTGGTCATCCCAAGGGTGAACCTTGCATAACAACTCGGGGAGTCAATTCTTCCAAAGGACGCTTCCATTTATCTGCCAAAGCCTTATTCATTATCTCAACTTCTTTGGTTATTTGTCTCCTAAATGGTCCCTAGGAATCGTAGAAGAGACTGCCAATATTGTCAATTGCTCGATCCCCTTGGTGTTGTATTGAAACATTCCAATCATTGGTTCGTCTGGTAAACTATTTCGAGTTCTTTTGTGCCAACTCGGTCATAAGACCAGTTTGCTTGACTTGCGCATTCCTGATTTCCTTAACCACATTGTAGGACACTTTCCCAATACAGTTTTGTAGCTTCCCGACCTGGTTCTCCATGTAGAGTCGAATTTCATGCGCCTTGTTGTTCAGAGCCTATTCGACATCTTGTTTCCACTTCTGTTGGTATTCCTCAAAGGCAAGTAAATAACTGGCCACATGAGTTTCTATATCATCCAACTGAGCCCGCAGAGCTTCCTTCCTAACTTCTACATTGCATTATATATAGCCATTAATGCTTGGAAATGAGCCCGAGAATCATCCTTCCCGGTGGATTGCAATCTTGATTCAGACGAGTGGGAATTTGACTTGTTGCCTACAGGGGCCAGATGGTGTTAGGGAGAAGTTACCTCCGCTCTTTGGTTTCCCTCGAATGGTAATTGAAGGTTGGTGCTTTGAGTCATACATTTCGCCATTCCTTACGAATTCAGCTTCCACTGTGGTTGCCAAAAACTTGTTGGGGATATTTCGTGTCCGAGGATGGTAGTGTCTGAGAATCGTAACTGAGTAAAAGTAAGTTAATTGCTTGAATATGACTAAGGGGTTTAGAAATTCCTAGCAACCTAGGACTTTTAAACATGAGGAATGTAAACTAAAGGTAACCAAGAAATGTTGAATTAAAATAAACAATGCAGGAACCAAAAGTTAACATGCGAAGTATGGCAATGACCACCACACAAACACTGTCAACAGTTGTGTAAATAAAGCTATTGAACAATCAAAAGAAAAAGAAAGCAAGTAAAAGAAAGCAGAATAAATGGCAGTGGAAAGTAATGTAATTAACATGATTGAAATTGAATTACAGGAATTGAAATTGCAATCCTAAGTGCTTACTTATTCAGCAGGAAAATTCTTGAAATCTGCTATGCTTTCTAGTAAACAAATGAACTTGGAAAGAAAAAGACAATGAAATGAAAATGAAAAGTAAAATGCAGGAAACGAATTTGCAAGAGTTTGGGTCAATGATGTGTGTCCTCTTCTGTGTTCTTCTCGAATTATTTATACTGGATAGTATTAGCGGTTATTCCTTAATTCTCGTCCCATGTTTGATGTCCAACTTCTGCCACCATGTCCAGCTTCCCACATTGTGCTTAACTTCCATGCTCTGGTAACTTCCCACGTTTTGATAACTCCTTTCAACATGCCTTGCTTTTCTCAGTTATAACACACTTACAATCTTCTCTCTTCCTTGAATCCGAGACCTCATTTTGCAACTCATGCATTCGTTTATAGACTCAGACGAGTCTGCCCGAGGAGAGATACGAGTATGTCCGAGGACAGATACCCAGCCTCTTTTGGTCCTGTTGCTCGAGATCTGGTTCCCAAAGATATCTAAATTTGCAAGACTTTAATTGGGTTCTTTTCGTGCGTTATGTCATTGGAAGTGAGTGGACCCAACAGTCATTTTGCCCACTTGCTGAGCTTTGCATTTAATTTTTTGCAGAGACGGCGCTGCCCTTCCTTGATATGTGTCTTAGTCATTTAATGCGTCCAACACATCTAATTTTGGAGTGACACTATAGCAACTCTATTATTCTTCTTTTTTTTCATTTATTAATTAATTTATAATATATTCAAGTATTAATTAATATTAACTTAAATTAATAAAAATTAATTTATAATATATTCAAGTATTAATTAATATTAATTTAAAATAATGTTAATTACTTTATAAAGCATTCAAGTATGCGTTGATCGAGCATTTGTGAGAGCAATATATGAATTTAGAAGATTTTTGAATAATTGTGTTATTTTCTTTCCAATTGTTGTTGTGTGTATTTTTAAGAATTTCTCAGTTAATGTAATGTTTGTTTATTTGTGGCTTTTATTATCAATTCTTAATGAAACATTATATAATGATTATATTTTACTCAATTTTTAATTAAAATAAATAATATGTATAAAATAAAATGTCAATCCATAATCTTATTAAATAATAAAATTTATTTTTTTAATAAATAATTGAATAAGAATGAAGTTTACAAAAAAAAAATAATGATATAAAATGTGATTTAGAAGAAATATTGAAAGAATATTCTTTTTAGAGTTATAAATAGAGTTGTTGGTTAAAAATATTTTTGCTATAATATTATATTTTTTAAGAAAGTTACTGTAAAAATAGAGTTATGGATTATAGATAGTTTTAGTCTTGAAGAAATGGAGGGAAATGTGTGATTCTGACAAGTGAAAAAGATAAGGATAAGAATGGGAATAAAGATAATATTACTTACCTATTTTTTCAAGCATAATTATAAACTTAACTTCCCAGTTTTTTGAAACTTATGATTTTAAGTTTCTGTTAAAGCCAAAGTATGGTAACACACCTTTGTGTGGTTGAGGAGGGGTCGCCTTGTGTTTGGAGAGCCTAGATTTGAGGTTGATATTAGGACATTTCATGTTCTACAAAGATTCAACACTTTCGAAACTCAGAGTTTCGACCATGAAAAGCGCAAAGACCTAAAAAAACTAATTTACTCGACTATACACATTTTTGTTCTATCATTATGTATTCATTGCGTACACATTTGTATATGAATTTTCAAACAACATATCTATAGTGTTTAGTGTTGTACACGTTGTATAAATGTTTTAAATTGGTTTTGTGTCCAAATAAAAAAATATTCAAAATGGTATTTTTAATTATTTTTTGTTTGTATAAATTTTGTACATGTTTTCTAAGCATTTTTTGGTGTCGTACACATTGTGTGTCTAATTTGTACTCGTCGTGCATAGTGAAAGGTTCTGTAATATCCCATCTCTTCCAATTGGATTCCTGTAGCATTTTGTGTGGTTCCATAGTGATCTGGGATGTTTGGAGATGATTCGAACATCATTTTATCAAGTTTTATGTTTAGTTAGTCCCTGGAGTATTGGAAAGTATGATTTTAAGTTTGGAATGCATCAAGGATGCAGAATTGAGCACGTAGGGCTACCTGGAGGTCTACTACGTGTATTAGAGGGTACCTACACATGTTGATCATGGTTTGGGTTGATCTGGGGGCTGTTTAGGCCATCTATGCACATTGTATGTTGTTCTACACACGTAAGGCTTGTTCTACATATGTTGTAAGCGTGCTATATGTTGGTGGATTTTTGGTTTTGCTTTGGTTGAATTGTGTGAGTAAAGAAGAGAGAAAATGAACACAATGATTTATAATGGTTTAACCAACCTTGCCTACGTGCACTACCTAAGTTCCTCACTTAGGATTTTCCCAAATTCATTAATTAGATGATTGATTACAGCTCAATCCAAGAAGGCCTTACAAAGAAGTTGATTCTCGGCTCAACACCTCCAAGGCCACCTTCACTTTCAAACTAAGTGAGAATTCTTACAAAACTTGATTCTGGTCCAAGAATAAACCAAGCATAGGATCTACCATTGATCCTAACCTTACAAACACTTTGTTTGTTACAAGAATTTGCTCACCAAATAGATTTAGAACAATTTATACAAGTAGAAAGAATGACAAATAGGCACAAATACACTTGTATCACAATAGACCACTTGATGCTAAGAAAATTATAGAAAATATGTTTGGAACTGGTCTCTCTTGTTTTCTGCCACGTTCTGGAATGTATTTATACTTCCTCAAGGATTTCTAGCCATTGTAGATCAGTAGATAGTCGTTGGAGTGTGAAATCAATATGATTTTCTTTCCTTTTTAGCTCTTACTCGAGTAACTATTTGTTCTACTCGATTAACTCCAGCTCCAGTTTCCATTGTTCAACTTCAGCCATGACCTACCCGAGTAGCAAGTTTATCTACTTGAGTAAACTCTAAAATATGGTCGTTGCAACTTAATTCCATCAAAATATTTCCATTTATGACTTGATTGCCTGATCACTTCAAACAAATCCCTCTTACTCGAGTAACAATTTTCTCACTTGAGTAACTTCCAAATCAATGTATCTTCTGGTTTCAGTACTTACTTCAGCTCTTACTCGAGTAACTATTTGTTCTACTTGAGTAACTCCAGCTCCAGTTTCCATTGTTCAACTTCAGCCTTGACTTACCCTAGTAACAAGTTTATCTATCTGAGTAAACTCTAAAATATAACTGTTGCAACTTGATTCCATCAAAATATTTCCATTTATGACTTTATTGCCTCAGATCTAGCCACAAAAAAATCCCGCTTACTCGAGTAACAATTTTTTCACTTGAGTAACTTCCAAATCAATGTTTCTTCTGGTTTCAGCACTTACTCGAGTAACTTTTTTTATTATTGAGTAACTCACATTTTCAGCATTTGCATACTTGAGTAACTTTCATTCTACTTGAGTAACTTCGACAATCAATGGCTTCCTAAAACTTGTACTTACTCAAGTTGTCACGACCCATTCCCGGGACCATGACCGGCGTACGAGGCAGACCGTCTATGGAAGCCTGGCTCATCCCGAACAAGCCTTCCAAAGAATCAGAATTTCTATCCATCATTTAATTTCCAAAACATTTATGGAAAAACATTTATTAATTTAAAACAAATTTATATATAAACCAATATATAAATAAATACCAAAATGTGTATATAATATACTCTGGTAAAATCATATACAATAAATACATCAGAGTATACATACAACCCAACACCCCACAATAATCTAGTATGGAGCTCTAACAAAATCAAAGAAGCCCGAACAATAAGCATTACTAACCAAAATGACTCCTCACGGGTGTCCAAGATGCGAAATAAA
>CAODLS014073603.1:0-10362 GCA_948243855.1 Flueggea neowawraea
GACACCTATGCTATGGGGTCGAAGTAGCCTTTGGTATACCAATGATATATGTATGTACTATGAAAACCCAGCTATCAGGGATGTCGGTAGCCACGTGTTCTGATCCAATACGTGAATTGTTATGATGATGGCCGAGTCCACATCACCCATGTTATATGGTGCCACGAGCACACCCATGTTATATAGTGCCATGAGCACACCCATGATTATGGTCCCTTATCAAAGCTATATGTTTTCACTATGAAACCATGTTTTAAGAATCAAATGATTATTAAGTATGTTTTCATGCTTGCTAGATGCTTTGCTTGTGAATGATTTCGAAATAACTTTTCGAAAAGCTATTACTTATAACATGTATATGTATATGTATACGTCTATACCTGCATGTGATATTTTAAACTGTTTTCAAAACAGTCTTTGTGAGGCACATATGAGGCGGTCTGGAGTGTTTTTCCTCACTGGGCCCTGACCCCCTTTTCTTTCTACGTCTATTGTTGGTTTTATTCCGCAGGTTGACTACTCTTGACTACGATGACATTTTCGCATTTTTGGATACTGGTGAGGTGTCATTTGGTTAGTGACGCCCTTTTGATCGACCTCTTATGTTTATGATGTTAGAGCTCTACACCGAGATATTGTCGGGTTATTGAGTTTCCTTTATACTTTGATGTATTTTTATCTATTACTATATTCATATATATGTTTTGAATATTTCATATATGGGATATGTTTATTTTATTGTATGTTTTGAATAATAAATATTTTGATTAAATAAATATTTTAATCAAATGAATTTGGATAGTAAGATATGAACCATAAGGCTTGTGCGAGATGGGTCGGACTCTCATAGACGGTTCGTCTCGTACGCCGATCACGGACTCGCTACGGGTCGTGACATAAACGGACGGGACAAAGCACATACCGTCCAATGGATCATTTCATAATTATGTTTTCTTGCGATTCAGGGCATCATAAAGCTGCCCCGTTTAATTTCTTAATTTATTAATTTAGTTTCATATTTTTGCATTTTTTTCAAGAGTATATACTCCAAGTTTTCTTCTATTCTATGTGATATACTCATATCCATATAAATAGATTGAATTTGACTAAAATGGGATTGAATTTAAAATAAATAGATGAGAAATAAGACAGAGCAATTAGAATTTGTAAAATACCATAAAGATTCACTAGACAGCTGGTAGACTCCACCATTGAATATCCTTTCTAATAGCCTTTGACTTTCAATTTAATTTAATTTAATAATTACCATCCGAATATATATAAGTTAAATGGGATGTACTAAATTCAAATTCATTCGACTATCTTTAAAAAACAATAAAATATAATTTAATTAATATATTTTATTTTATTTATATATGTAAAGAGATAATCTGCCTAACAAGTTATTTTATAGGCGAGACTTAGGATTTAATCCCTACATATAAAAGTCCATTGTGAGTTGGAAAGTTGGACATGCTTTCATCAATTGTCCTATATTTAACAATTTCAATTTTAATTAGTTAGTAAACTCATGGGATGGAATTCAAACTCCAAATTAATTTATGACAAGCTCGTGATAGAACTTTAGCAGCAACTCAATACTTGAAAGTTTAAGTTGATAAATTACTTTAGGTTGAATCACTTCGAGTGATTGAGTAATGTTTTATATCAACTATGTGAAATCCTAATCCTTGATTGCTATTATAAAATTAAAACATTAAGATGAAAATTGGGATTAAAATCTGATTATAAATACATTCTCTCCCATAATGTAATTTTAACTTGTTTTGAGGTGAAGTGATGCAATGAGTTACACGTGAAACAAGACTATTATAAACTTGAACTTTACAACCTAGCATCGATGAAAATGTTGTAATTCAATAGGTAAAAGTTTGCCTAATAAAAGAAAAAGGAAACTACATTGAGGACAAACTTTAATAGGGCTTCTAAATAAATAAGGTAAAATAAATAAAATAACAATATCTTAAAACATGAAAAAAAAATCAAAACAGAACTCTAAGTTTGAAGTCCAAAACGAAGAAGTACGGCACTGGTTATCCAACGTTTTGCAACATCGGAAATTTCTTACTTAGAACATCGTGGTACACAGCCAATAGCAGAGCTAAACTTTGGTTAATGTGGGTCGAAACAAAATAGATAGAGCTGACCTTAGAATAAAAAAGTGGGAGACGAAATAGAGCAAGCGAGATCAACAAGGTGCCCTTAGAAGTCCGTCGGACCGCCTTCTCTTACAGTAGTTTATTTTTCTGAAAATTTCAGGTTTTTTTTCTCTATATTGTCTTATAATCATCTGTTTTCCTGAAACTTCCAATTAGAATTCGCATGATGAAATATAAATTGTATATTTTTACAATCGTCTCTTATTATAAACCTAACCCTCGATAACTTTTGATACCTTGAAACAATATAATGGCATAAACAGCACTATAATATAACTTTTCTCTTCTAGGATAATCATTTTTATTCCAAATTGCATATATTATAATGCAATTAAGATTCGAAACGTGAGTTTCTCACCGATAAAAAGTTCGGTTTTCAGCTTGAAATGTTGGGTTAGATGATGATGTTTAAAGTCAGACGCAATTAATATTACTCTTCTGGGTTTGCTTGCAAATTTTTAAGTACTGATTATAACAAGTCAATAAATAATGCTACAATTTGCCAAAAGCATGCCTTTAAGTTATCAAATTCTTGAACATCCCCGAAAGATATTAGGCACATTCTTATTAAGGATGCTTCCAGGATATATCCCAGACTCCGTAATTTGTTGTTTTTGCTTTTTTTTTTTTTTGAGGTGCTAATAAAGTTTTTACCCTACATATTCTGCTCTTGGTCAAACTAGTTGGATTAAGGAAGAATAGTGTCATACTGACGTGAGTTTGTCGAATCAGCCTAATTAGGTCGGTAAATAAATGAGGTGGTCTTTTTTTTTTTAAAAAAAAAGTCTACAATTTACCACTTTTGACTAATTTAAGTAGTTGAATGGGAATTGTAAAATATAAGATTATGAATTCGAATCACGTTGTACAAAAGAAAAGTTAAAAAATAAATAGCTTATAAAAAGATAATGCTCGTTTAAATTGTTGTCAAATAAGTTATAATATTTTCAAGGCATGATCTTCCGCTTAGGATGTATAAATCCACAATATGGCTACAAGAACTTCCTATTACTTTCTGTAAAAGGGTGAATTTCCAATTTATATAAAAAAATAATTTCTTTTAATTATAAAATGTGACAAGAAAATGTGGTATCTTAATAACGTAAATAACAGAAAGTTTCCGCAACTTTAGTCGCAGGAAATGATTATTAACAAATCCAAAAGAAAAAAGAAAACTAATAGTATTTATGATTATCCTTTTTTAATAAAAAGTTGGAGGTTTCAGAATCAGTGATCGTATTCGGACATCTCAATTAGGTTGACACTTCCTTAGCGACATTTTCATACTTGGGAGCTCCATATATTATAGAAATGAAAAAAAAAAGTAAAATGTTAATACATTCCATTAAGGGAAAAAGAGCAAAGAAAAATAAAAACACCAAACAGATCAAAGGATCCAAAAATGCTCAGTCATGTTGAGATCTTCATAAATCAAGCTTCCATAGAAGGGAGGATATCCATGCGACCAATTGTCAACTAAGAAAGAAGGACCGTAATTTGCCAACTTATCTGCACCATTACCCTCTCTGATATGTATGATTATTTAACTATCATATATTTCATATGAATTAAGAATGCTCATCAAATGATTCTTTTGGATTACGTTAGGCTTTGGGATCATTAATTCAATATATACGTATAATATATGGTTGGTACAGATTGATATACTCTCAAACATTCTAATTATTTTGTACTGATTACGTGACCCGTGGTGGCTTAATTATTTTACTGTTATTTTATTTCCTTTCTTGGATGCACCTTCGACTTGGTTGTATTTATTCTTGGACCATATTCATATTCGAACAAGTTTGATTTTCTATTCAATATTAATTTCTTTTCAAGGAATCAAATTACTTTAATTTGTTCTCATGTGTCCACAATTAGTTTATTAGGTTTTAGAGTGATTTTATTATTTAACTTTTGGTGGTTAAAATTTCACTGTTTATACTGATACTTAATTCGGGTTTTTTTTGTTGTAGACATCATCCGTATTTTGTTCCATTAATGTCAATAATTGATAGTCATTTAAATTGTTTATATATTCAACTCTTGATCAAATCATTCGGAATTCAAATATCTCTTATATTCACTACTCTTAATTTGTGTTGGGACGACACACCATTAGCGGGTTTGGTAAAATTCTCTATACTGAATTTTAACTTTTTCTATACCTAGAGTTTATAAAGAATTTGAAATTTTTGGTTGAGAAAAAAAGAAGCACTACCACTCTACTATAACCCTTCGAAGTTGATTTTATTCAATTCTAAAATATTGTATATTCAAATGTCTCCATGCACAACTAGAAGAAAGTGTTGGAAAGTATAATGGCTACATACCTATGTTGACAAAATCAATATATTTAATTGGAAAAGTCATATGATTGTTTGGTATTTTCTTTTTATGTAATTGGTTTCTACTATAAATATGTAAACTTATGTATACAAAATAATCAACCAACAAAAATATATCGTACAATTCGATCTTTTTATTATTTTGGAAGTATTTGTATTAACTAATGCAATTAGTGATAATAGGGAAGGTTCCTAAAAGAAAAAGGAAGTATATTTGTCGCTTCCAACCCCAGTATACAAAATCTAGTTTTGTTTTTTCAACTGAATAATAAATGTGGAAGTTGGACCACCCAAAGCATGCATGTAAAATGTAATATAAGTGGAGAATTCAAGTAGTGGACCAACCAGCTGTATATAGAGAACAGGTAAATCATGACTGTGAGGCACTTACTACTAGCTAACTTCAGGCATGTGAGTATGAATCCACTGAAACCTCAGACACTGAGAATCTTATCTATCTCTCTACTTATGTTTGTATTTACAAGACGCAGTCACGAGCTGCACTATTGCAACTTGCCGCTGTTCCGACATCATGTGATTAATGAACCAGTTTTGGACTACGTTCGTATCTATGTATCTGTGGATCATAATTTCCTTTCTATATCCTTGTGTACTGTTACTAGTGATAGCCCTGTTTTATATCTTTTACTCTCGAGTTATTCTCACTCTCTTCACTATGTAATCCACTTCAGTTAACAAGGTAAATTATAATTGATATGTCGTCGCTTCTCCATCATTTAGGAGTTAGTTAAAGTTATTGGTCGTTTATAAACACTTTTATTTCTCAAACTACTAATACGTCTTTTTAAAAATAAAACCGTGAGGAGTAATAACTGGTCCAAAGCAAACAATGTGTTGATTAGCGAGTCCCCAAAAAATATAGTCGATAATAACTGGCTTAATCTATGTCGAGCTCAAAACAGATGATAACTCAATTAAATGTGGAAGAATATGGTCCATAACAATTATATTTTTGAAGTACAAATTTTACCAAAGACTAATAAAATTCCTTTTCATAATTATATAGGAGCAAACTAAGCATATAAACTCCTCTTAAAAACATGTATAATTGTAGTCTTTAAAGAAAAACAAACAAACAATAAAGAACTCGGGGCTTTTGCATTTTGTGCGACAACAAAGAATAAAAAAAGTCTGAAATCCAGTTGGTAACATGGAAAATCAAACATTATGGAACCTACCACATGCTCCTAAATGCCATCCAATAACAACGGCATGCATAATCAAACTAAATTAATTTAATTTTCATATATACAAAAGGTGTCTATAATTAGTTTGTTTCCATTATAAAACTCAATAATTGAATTAAATTTTGATAAATTAATTGAGTTAAAAAATCTTCCACGACTGAACCTACGTACTTAATTAACATCCACCGATTGTGAGAATCATACATAAGTATATATTAATGGCACAACTAACATCTGACTCAAAAATGATTGAATTGTGGAGTCGAAGTTGACGTACGATGTGTTTAATGATAACAAGTTTGAATGTGATGTGTGTTAAATTCTCGTTTGGTATTAATGGATGCAATTAGTGGCATGAAAAAGCTAAATGGAAGATCGTTAACGACACAAAAGAGTCACAATCTTAAAGTCTAGAGTGGACGGCAGGTTGGAGCAGTAACACAAATCTTTTTGTTGGTGGCTACATATATTAGTTTTTGAAGGTAGGTTTAAATTTTTTAATTTTTTCCTTTTTCG
This sequence comes from Flueggea neowawraea, assembly GCA_948243855.1. Taxonomy (NCBI): domain Eukaryota; kingdom Viridiplantae; phylum Streptophyta; class Magnoliopsida; order Malpighiales; family Phyllanthaceae; genus Flueggea; species Flueggea neowawraea. Next base: position 6,256 of record CAODLS014073603.1, read on the forward strand.
GTAGTTTAGGACCGATCATGAATTAAATGTATGAAATCTTTAACTTTGATTTAAGTAAATCACTCGGTATTTAAATATTTTTTTATCTCTGATTATTTTAAATTAATTCAAGCTGTGTAACCGGACTCTCATTGATGATGAAATTCTTCTCATACTAAGTTTAAAATTTCTTCCCACATATTCAGAGTTTGAACTCAAAATTTTTGATTAATGAAGGATGAACTCTTACTGCTCTGCCTCAGTGTGAAGTCCTTTTTTAAAATCAAGTAAAGACTGAATTGAATGGTTGAGACGACGGGATGAATAAGTAACCTCAACATGCATAAAAATTAATAATATTAGATACAAATTTATTAATTTCTTTGATTAAGTATTATATATAATATTATCACTTCAAATAGAATTAATATGTCAAATTATAATCCAAATTAATAGTCCACCAATAAATATGCTAAATTTTGTTGTACATAGGTTGCCAATAAATTGGGTGGATTTTTAACCAAGTTATCATCACGGATTGATAAGTTTAGGGAGGATATTATAATTGTTGCAAATTAGTTGTAATGGAGAGAAAATGACAAAAGCCTATCTAATGCAGTCTGGCCAATGGAAAAGGACTACGAAGGCACATGAAGAAAACTAAGGAAAAAGGAAAGTAAAAAGTACATGCAGTGGGAGCAACTTGTGCACTGGATTTATGCTAAATTTTGTTAACGTCAAACTCGTTTTGTAACATTTCAAATTAAGTAATTAAGAACATGAAAGGACCTTCTCATTCCCATGGAAGTGGATATGGTTCGAAATTCGAATGGATTGCAGGAACAAAACCATAGAGATAGTAGAAGAAATAATTTTCTCTAATTTCGTAGGTTCCAAAATTCTTTTGTGTCAAACAAAATAAGCTCTTGCGGTTCAAATGAGCCGAGCAAGTAGTTTAGGAGCAACTCGATGGTTAATTCGATAAAAACTGTCTGTATTTGACTCGAATAATAGTTGAATTTAAACTTGTATTGAAATTCGATTCGTAAATGATATATTAGTTTAATGATAAGTTTATATTGGGAAAAAAAGTGGTTCACTCATAACAGGTTGATCCAAATCCAATTCGATTAAGGTGCAAACAATGATATGAGCTGAATCCAATTTACAAACTCAATTGAATAAATTAAATGAATAGACCTCATAAGTGTGTAACTCAACTATATAAGGAGCCTACTAAACCCTAATGAGACTTATACACTATACTTAGCACATAACACACACACATAACATCCTTTCAAGATAGAGAAGAGGTCATCGGCCTCTAGGAGAAAGGAAGAGGATTTCCTTCTCTTCATCCCCACTAAGAATCTTGCACTAATTTATGAGTGATATTTAGACTGCGAATGAGTCGAGCACTCTCATCCCAACACGATCGTGGTTTGCTTACAAGACTAGCACACAAATGTGATCCCGTTCTATTGTCTTCCACTACGTATATGAGGTTAGTTGTAATATCCCGTATTTTTCCCCGATTGAATTTTCTGATAGAATTTTTTTTCCTCTTTGTTAAATGAATTTTTGTTAATTTTGTAATCAATGGTATATATTTTATTGGTTTTATAATGGTCAAATTTTTGTTAATTTTTATTAATTATTCTGGAAATTTTCTATTAAATTTCAAAATTCATTTTTGAAATTTAAAGGGTTAATTTTGAGTTTTAAATGTTAATTTGGTGTTTAATGAAGTTTATAAATGATTTGGAAAGGATTTGTTAAGTGAAAAAATGGATTAAAATTGAAATACAAAAATCTGGAAATAGGAGAGTGAACTACCGGTTGTTCAGCATCCAAATGACGTGTCGTCTGGGTGTTGTATGCGATGTCGTTCAAGTGATAAGGAAAACGCGGTAGTTCGCGTGCGTGATTCTGGCCGCGAACGACAAGTCGTTCGACTTGTCTGGAGTTGATTCCTTTGGTAGCAAATGACCTGTCGTTTTGGGGGAATTTTAAAACCCAACAGCCAAATTTTTCTTCCTCTCTTCTGCGTGATTTTTCTTCTTCTTCCTCACAACACCAAAGCTCTCTCTCTCAACTCTCTCTCTCATCTCGATCTCTCTCTTCCGTCTCTCTCTCTTCCTCGTCGGTCGGACGAGCATCCCGAGGTAACCTCTCTCTCTCCTCTTTTCTTTGGTCATTTTTCTTGCTTTTTAGGAGAGTTCGGTCGGAGGTGATTTTTGAATTTTGAAGTGATTCTTGGGTGGTTTTTGAATGTATTTTTGTGGGGTTTTGATGGGGAGAGTTGAAAGAACATGAATCTAAGTTAGAAATGGAAGATTGGAGGGTTTTTGATGAAAAGGGTATTTTGGTCCGAATTGGTTTTGGACGTTTGGCTCAGTTTTTTGGATGAACCGAGGTTAGATTCGGACTTCCTAGGTGATTTTGAGTTGAATGGTATGGTTAAAACTATTGGGTTATGCTTGGTTCGGGATTAGGGACCGTTTGGTGTAGTTTTATAACGAAAGGACCAAAACTGAAATTCTGCATAATTATGAGTAAATTGTGTGCAAAATCTGATATTTGGCATTTTAGGGACTAAAATGTAATTTATGATAAATATAGTCGCAGATTTGTAATTTTAAAGAAATTAGCCTAAATTTGTAATTATGGCAAAAGTTGTGTTTTTTGGTAAATTTGAGAAAATTGAGGTTTTAGTTGTAAATTTAGTTATTGGGAGGATTTAATTATAAATTCTAAAAGTTTTGGGTTAATTATTAATTTCTAGAATTTTTTGGAATTAATTATTAATTTTTGAGGTCTTAGGGACTAAAGTGTAATTTTTTCGAAGGTCGGGGACTAAATTGTAATTTTACATATATTTTGATTTTTGGGACGAGAGTGTTAGATCTTCGACCGAAATAAGCTTTCGGCCGTCATTTAAGCATTTAAGTTTGCATATGCATGTGCACGTATTTCGGTGCAACCACAGTACCGACATTCTGTTTTTGATTCTGCTCTAATAATTGTTTCAGCTTCGTGTTCCGGTCAGCGACATTGACCAGCCACTAGTGGAGCTCTAAAGGGTCATTTAGCTTGGATTTTCAGGTGAGTAAAATAACAGCTTCAGGCACATAGACTGTGTCTCCAAAGCTATATTGTTTTTGCTGTGTCGGAACCTTTGCATGTAATTAGGAATTACTAAAGGATCGGGAAAATTCTAAAAGTTGTCTGTGTGAAACCTTTGTTGTGCAACTGGATTTTCCTCTGGAAATTTCAATGGTATTTGAAAATAAATATTATGGTTTAATATTTATTGCGAATTTTGGAAATGAATCTTTTGTATGAATTTTAGAAATACTTTGTAGAAAATATTTTGTTTGAATTTAAGAATATTTTCTGAATATGTATTGTTTTTTTTTGAAATTAAATATATTTTCAGAATAAATACATTTTCAGTATTTTGAGACATTTTCACTGATAAATGTTTCGGTTGAATGTTTGCCATAATTGGTAAATAATATGTATGTTTGGCATGTTGCCTGTTTGGATATTTTTAAATAAATATTTGCATATATTTTTGATAAAATATTACGATATGAGACATCTTTGTTACGAAGTGAAAGTAACCTTTGGCATACCAATGTGAAAACTCAGTTACCAGGGTAGGTGGTAATACTCAGTTACTAGAGTAGGTAGTAACCCGTGTGTCTAGCTAACACACTTGACTATATGTTTCAGTGGCAGGGGTCCACATATATGTTTAGTGGCAGAGTCCACATATGATCTAGTGGCAGAGTCCACGTGTGATATTGATTGTAATACCCCGAATAATTTTTATAATTATTTTTTTGATAATTATATTTGGAGTAATTATTTTGAATAATTTTGGATAATTATATTTAGAGTAATTATTTTGAATAATTATTGGTGGATAATTATTTTTGGGAATAATTATTTTTGGATAATTATTTTGGGATAATTATTTTTGGAATAATTATTTTTAGAATAATTATTTTTAAATAAATTTGGGTAAAAATTTGAATTTTTATTTTTGGTAATTGAAGAGTTAATTTTATGTTTTTGATGTTAATTGAGTGATTAATGAAGGTTAGGAGTGATTTGGAAATG
>CAODLS014074260.1:0-35893 GCA_948243855.1 Flueggea neowawraea
GGCCAAAGTTGTGATTTTAAGGAATTAAAGTTAAAAATGTAATTTTAAAAAATTTAGAGATTTAATAATAAATTTTAAATATTTTGAGGGTTAATTTATAAATTTTGAAAAATTGGGGACTATTTTATAATTTTTTTGGGCCTTAGGGACTGAAGGATAATTTTAGAAAAGTTTAAGGACAAAATTATAATTTTATGTAGGTTTCAATTTTTGAATCGAGAGTGATTAATCTCCGACCTAAGGGAGTTTTGGATGTGTAGTGAGTTTCAGCACCTGCATTTGCATTTCATACATTTAGTACTGTCATAGTACCACATTTTGACATTTGTTCTATCTAAAATTATTTTCAGCTTTATGTCTCTGCCAGTACGACCAGCCACCGGCTAGTGGCACTTGATTTGGATTGTCAGCTGGGACGTCCAGATGAGTGAAATGATAGTTTCAGACATATAGGTTGTGTCTTCCAACTTTGTATATAGTTTTTTGTTGTGTCTGGCTATGATATGAAATTGGACTAATAATTATTTGGCTAATTAATTATCCGAATTACGAGATTATTTATTTGCAAAATTTTTGTTTCTGATATGTAATATTTATATATGGTATATATAAATATTTTCTACAAAATAATTTATACTTTGTATGCTCGTCTGTTAATATTATTTATTTGTAATATTCTGATCTAGGACACCTAGCTACGAGGTACATAGCCTTTGATATACCAACGCTCTAACAATGCCCTAATTACTGGAGTAATGGGGTGACCATAAATCTGGTCAGATACTTGCTTTATTCCGTCTAGTGACAGAGTTCACATTATTATTCTGTTTGTTCTAGTCCCATATTATAACTCTGATAAATATATTTACTTTGGTGTATATATATATTCACACACACATACACACACATATACTTCTGATATCGTCTGACTGTATGATATTTGCTCTGGATGTAAAAGTTTTACTGAAAGCTATTACGCATGTGGCTCGTATAATATATGGTATCTTTGTGTATATGTATGCAACATATTTTTTAACTATTTTCAAAACGGTTTATATGAGGCATGGAGCCGGTCTAGAGTGTCTTTTCCTAACTAGGGATTCTTACCCCTTTCTTTTCTTCTTTTGTCTATGTTGAATCTATTTTCTAGGTGACACTTTTGATGCTCAGCAATTCTCCAGCACCTCGATCCTAGCGAGACATTCTTGATAGTAGTAGTGCCTCTCATCCAGGCTCTACTTTTGTTTCTGTTGTTAGAGCTTCACATCGGGTTGCTGTTGGGTTACTGAGCTACACATTTTGTATTTTAGATATTGATTTTACTTATAACGATTTTATACTTATTTCGATATCATTTGATATATCTACGTTATTTCTTTATATACATGGTTATATCTATTTTCAGTAAAAAATATTTAAATTCATGGAATGTTTTAAATTCATTAAATGTTTTGAATAAATGTACAAGTTGGATAGATTTTCTGTACTTTGAGGCTTGTGCGAGATGGGTCGGGCTTCCAATTAACGGTTCGTCTTGTACGCCGATTATGGTCCGAAAACGAGTCTTGACACCACCATATTGGCAAACAGTTTGGAATATATCTAAATATTTAGAAAAATCAAATGAACAGAGCTAAATGGCAAAAAAATCAATCTCAAGCATCACCACACATGACCACCATGCATATGATACGTTGACCATGAGCTGCCACTAGGAGAATGACACATCATCTCCTGATGACTGTCGTGGCTTGCGTGGAGACTAGCTATATAGATGATGTGGCAGTTTGCCTGGAGTGCGCAGGTGTTGATCATAACACCTTGGATTCGACATTTAGGCGTGGCCAACTCCTTTTGACTCAACATCCGGAATTACTGGAATGCAAATTGTGCCATCAACGAGAATCAGGTGGCAGTTGCAAAATTAGTGGGAACAAATTCAACCATCAAAGAAATGAAGTCCTCTCTTTAAGGCCGATAGCTCCCTCTAATCTGCTTGAAGCTTCCAAGACTTGGGAAGTTGGATCGTTGCTCACTGTTCTTTGGCAGAAGGGCAAGAAAAATGCCATTGAGGTTCTTCATTGCTATATTTCAGCGGATGGGGAGAAAAAGACCATATATTGTCTTCTCTTTTTCAAGGTTATCTACTTTTCTTGTCATTTCTGATCCCTTTTATATCATATCTTGGAATTTCGGAGGTGTTATAAGGCGGTTGTGGCCGAATTGGGATTATGGATTTCACTCTGTTGATTCTTCAGTGTAGTCGGCCTGTGTGTTGTGTGGAATTCGGCTCTAGTTTCTCCTAGCTCTGTTCGTTGTGGTCCTCGTTGGCTGTCTATGGATTCTGCCTGGGGGTCCACTTTGGCTCGTTTTGTAATGCTCCTAATTGTCCCCGCGAAAGACTTGTTTTGGAATGACTTTCGGCAGGTGGTTTCTTTTGATGGGATTTTGTTGCTTGCTGGTGACTTCAATGAGGTGTTGCATCCACAGGAAAGATTGCATTGTTGTTCGTAATCTCGGTCTATGCTGGCTTTTCAGGAGTTTATTGATTCTTCAGAACTTATTGAGTTTCCTCTTTGACTACTTATGATTGGAATCCAGTGATCGTAAAAATCAAATCTCGATTGGCACAACGGAAGGGATCTCTTATTTCACTGGCGGGAAGGTTAGTTCTAGTCAAATCGGTTTTAGCTAGCATTCCTATATATTATATGTCTATTTTTTGTACCAGCACTTGCTGTTAAGCAAATTGAAGGAATCATGAAAAGCATTTTGTGGGGAGGAACAATAGAAAAGAGATCTCTGCGCAAGGTCTATTGGGATGACATTTGTTGTGCCTTTCAAAATGGAGGCCTTGGCATTTGTCCTTGGCATATTAGAAATCAAAGCTTGCTCTTTAAGTGGATCTGGATATTGCAGACATCTTCCAAACCTAGTTTCTGTTATGTCATTGTTTCAGCTAGTTCCAGAATTTCAAGTTGGAGGGACTTGATTGACATTCCATCTTCTAAGCTTTCTCATGTTTGGAAAGGAATACAAAGGTGTTTTTTTTAAAGGAGGGCGTCCTTTTTGCTGAATTTTTTTTATAGTTGTTAAAGGTGGGATTTGTACTTGTTTTTAGCAGGATAGATGGCTTAATGGCAAGGTCTTATCCATTGCTTTTCTAGCTTAGTTTCGTCTTTCTCAGCGCCAAGATTGTTTTGTCCATTTGGTTTTCAGTATTTACTTGACAAGGTCATTACTGCTCTTGTAAACACTGATCGGACATGCAATTTCTGGAGAGGATGGTTACGTCTCAATGAGGATGCTGATTTGCAGTGATTTGTTTCACTTCTGTCTACAGTGGTCATCCAACCAGGAGAGGAAGATTATCCTTTTTAGAAGCCTACGAATGCTGTTCACTCAGTAAGCTCGTTCAAAAAGTTGCAGCTGCAAAGGAAGGCGTTGCCACCAATAGATCAGTTCTTATTTCGCTCTTGCTGAAACTCAGTTGCTCCTCCAAAAGTTAAGTTTTTCTCATGGCTGGCTCTCAGTCAACGTCTTTCAATTAACGTTTTTCGTACTTACAGAAATATCATTCCATTAGAGGAACAATTGTGCAAACGTTGCCGTAGGTTGGAAACACAAGATCATCTTCTTTTGCATTGTTCTTTCAGTACTTTCGTTTGAAATAAAGTCTTAAAGCAGGTCGGCATTGATTGGATGATGCCATGCTCTATTGTTTCCTTCTTCCAACAGCGGGTTAACTTGGTTGAAGGCACGGTCCCGAGGTCTTTTTGGATTACCCTTTGGATTGTTGGCGTGGTAATTATGGAAAAGAAGAAATGAATGGGTGTTCCAAAAAGCCCCTTCATTCTCGTAGGAACACATTATTTTTCTTCTTTTTCAAAAGTGTGCTTTCTTTGTTAAATGTAAATTCGGTTACTTCAGTCAGTCTCTTTGGCATTGATGTATTTGGATATCCAAAGGCTTTCTTCTTTTGGAAACGATAATATATTTAGATGTTTAGAGGCTTTCTTCCTTTATAATTGCATATTTTTCCTTGCAAGGTTATCTTTATGTCTAAGGTTGTAGCTCTTGAAACAGTGGCAGATTTAAAAAGTTTTCAAAGTTGTGTCCACATAATATTTGATAAAATTATAAATAAGAAATTTAATATACAAATTCCAGTTGTTCTTTGGTTGCAAATTCTCTAAGGAAATATGGAGGCAGGTACTAAAGAGATGTAACATTCAGAGGCCTGTCACATGATTAAAATAGCACAATGTTTTGGCACATGGATTAATAGCACTTAATATGTTTAAGATTTAAATTAAATGTACTCTTTAAAAAAAATATGTGAGTCATGATGTATTTATGGAGGGATATAACTAAAAAAATAAATGCTAACTTGAAATTGTAGAAAGACAATTAATTTGAAAAAAAAAATTCTCTAAAACTACTATTCTTTTGAAACCGAGGGAGCAGGTCAAGTTAAAAAAAAAAAGAATTAAATGTGCCTAAACCTAAGCACCATCTGCATCTCCCTCTATCACTTCTTTTTTTTTTCCCCTGGATCTCATTCTATCACTTGTGAAAAATCAAAACTCATCCCTATATCATGAAATGGCGCCGTCGGTGTCAAGTGGTGGTTACCTAGTATAGTGAATCGCAAATATGCCGCATGATTCGGACCCTTCTCCCTGAAATCAATCCCATCACAACCTTGGATCTACAGCTCGCCGCTCTCTTTTACTTCAAATGGAATAAGCCATAAGCAATCGGTGCGGCACACGCTGCGAACCAACCTGAGAATGCCTAATCTTGATACTGTAGGCAATTGGAATAATATATAATATTAATTCTGTGTTTTTTATGTGGGATGTTTGGGTTTTTAAGCTTTTTAAATCCTAAATTGCCAGTTTAACATTCTTGCAAAAAATCGTGTTTGTGTGGGAGGTAAATCATATTCTTTTAGTACAAATTTTGAATTGGAGAGTGTGATTTGAGAATTGTTGTTTGATATAGATATACTTTTTTAATCATTTGATCCTCCCTTGTGTAAGTCTTCTTTATTTAATTATAGATTGATCATCTCCTGCGTACTCATTGTCTTGTGTCTGAAGTCAAATAGGTGGTTATATCCAGATGAGGGATCCTCTACACGATATGGTTTGTGGACTTGTTTGACCTACCTTATTCTTGGTTCTTCATTTGAGTAATTTTGTGGCTTTGGCATTATCAATTTGCTAAGACGACTTGCTGGTTTGTAAAATATCTATTGATTTCCAGAACTGAAGGACTTTCACATTATGGTTCAGCTTGGACATGGAACAAACAATGAGGTAGAAGAAAAACTTCAGAGATTTGTGCATATTTCATTGACTTTGCAATCTGAAAATGCATTTTTCCTTCCACATTCATTGGCTGTCTTCTATATGCTAAACTGATTATCTTGCGAGATCTGTCAAACTGTCATGCGGAACTATCTGTTCCTTAGTGATCATTTAAACTTAGCAATAGCTAGTATGTAAGTGAATTGGAGTGCGTCGTAATTGTGTCTAACGGTGCATGGCCTCATATCTTAATAAACCAGTATATTGCTTGTGGGAAATTAAGAGATGCCAACCATTAGCTTGCTTCACGAATCTGCTAGTTCTAAGCTAATCATAATTCATAGAAATAATATATTTTTTTCTTCTAAAGTTATGAACTCTTGCTTTTGTTATGTTCTAAATTGGTGTTGTGGCATGAAAATGAATTTACCACTTTCGGAAAGAATGGTTCATGAATTGATATACTTTCTCTGATCAATGGAGTTGCACAAAAATCTATTCTACGGTAACTTCTAGAATCGGTATTATTGCTGCCATTATGATTGTGCTGATTATTATTCAATTTATAGATTCAAGCTATTATGGTTACTCTTTGTGACACAAGGGATCTTCTATGGCCGAAGGCCAACAAGAAAAAGAGGACGACGACATTTTGGATTGCCTTCAAGCAATGCCATGGTTTTAAGTTGAAATTATTGTTGTTATTAAGCCTATAATCAATTGGATATTTCAATGTTACCAAGAATTGTGGAATTTTATACGTACAACTATTTAGAAGGAAATGCTTACTTTTGCATTAGTTGATTGTTGTTGATCAATTATATTCTTGATCAAAGGGGGCAGCGAGGTCATATCAGAGAAAAGAATGTATTTTTTTTTCTAATTTGTTAAATGAATAAATCAAAACACTATTAGTAACAAGTAAGTGTCACAAAAATAATCAAATTTCTTGACGACAATTTTTCGTGACATACTTGCTATCATTGTTTATAAAATTAAAATGTAATGACAAAATAAATATAGATATTATTACACTAAAATCGTCAATAATTGGCACTTTCACAGAAAATTTTTGAACATTCAATTTGTGTCAATTCCACATTTTTAATGACATTAATGACTTGCTTAGTTTAACTACTCAGGAAGTAATTTTTTGAGAAGTTATTACCTAACAAGTTATTTTCTAAGAATTATATATCAATTGTGGTTGATTAGAAAAACAACTTCTTTGGAAGTTATACTGCAAATTTCTATAATAGTTTTCTTATCAAACTCTATAATAATAATAATAATAATAATAATATATCAAATAATACTCTTATTATTATTGAATTTAAATTAATAATATGATAAACAATAAAAGAAAAATTTAAAATTTGAAAAATCAATTTATATAATTATATAAAACATTTTATATAAAATATACTATGAAGATCTTAAAAATATAAAATATTTTTTGTAACTTCTATAAAAATTGATCTATATAAAATAATCGAAACTTTATTTATAAAATAATTTGTAAGTAAATAGTATTTTGAGGATAGGTAACGAACGAAGTGGCGCACTCATTTTGTCAGATAAAGTATTTTGTGACAGAAAAACCAATATTGTTGTTGCCTTAAAACTCGAACAACAATAATAAAGAAAACACAAACAACTTGAACACTTTAGAATTGTGAACGTAACCCTCAAGACCTAAAAGCATAGAACAAGATGAGATCGAGATACTCTCCAAAGGAGTCTCCAACACTCAATAGAGAATTTGGCAGAATAATAGTATGTGTCAAGAGTATTGCATACATTTAGAAGTATTACTCATGTTTATTTATAGCGTGGTAGTGAATGAATAAGTGTTAATGTCCCATAACGTTTTTTCATTGATGATGTTGTCACTTTTCATTACAACTCGAGTTTGAATATATTTAATGGATTTTTACCCATGTCTTATCAATGACTCTCCACTATTATTTTTGGGAGCTCGAAGATAAGAGTAAAGTATGTCTCACTTGCTTGTTTCCCTTTTGTAATTATGAGTCGAATGTATTTTCAAGTAGTCACGGAGTCAATGAATTATTTGGAACAACGTTTCCAGATGAGGGAGCTATCAAATAATTCGCCAAGCATACAACGGCTGATATGGAAATTCTGCAATTACTATTGAATTGGTTCGCTGATTGGCTCCCATTTTCCAATTATTATTGAATTTATGCTGCCTTCCTATTCTGAAGCAAAATTGGCTCCTCATTTAATTTGGATTTCATTCCAAATTATCCAACCAATTTGGATTTACCCTAATTTTAAACCACACCAATTTTAATTCACGCGACTTCACCAACCTATTCTTCTTTTTTTTTTTGGCCCTCCTATTCTTGCTCCCGCAGCAAAGCTGATGGTATCTTATTCTCTTTTTTTTTTCTTCTTTTTTTTTTCTTTTCTTCTTTTTTTGATTCCCTATGTCGTATTTTTCTTCTACTTCTTTTCCTTTCTTTTCTTCTTTTCTTTTTCTTTTTCTCTTCCGTTTCTGTTTTGTTCTTCCTCCTCGTTCTTACATGCATTTCTTTCTTTTTTGTATTTGTTTTTCATTTTCTTTTCTTTCTTCTGGCAGCAGCTTGAGATGAATCTCGTCGGACCGTGGTGGGAGTTGTTCTAGACCAGCTGACTTCATCCGAAGGTAGCAAAGCTTGGTTAGTGACTGAACGTGTATCTCGGTGTTGATAAAACACAAAGAAGAAGACCCAAAATAGCATGTTGTTTGCGGAATGAAGTAGATGACCGATATTTCACGTTTTGAAACAATGTACCATTCGGAGAAAGTAGCAGATGATGTTCCATTCAGTGGATGCAGAAGACGACATGTCTTTCGGTAGATGCAACAGATGACTGGTTGTTCGTGTTTTCAAATGACAGATCGCTGTGATGATTCGAATGACATGTAGCTCATGGAGTTGAATGATAGATCGTTCACCTTTCAAACTAGACGACCATGCTCCCCCGGAGACACCAAATGGCACGTCATTTGAACTCCTGGACAAATGACTTGTCTCTCATGCTTTGTTTTTGTGTTTTCCTTTTTTTTTTGTTCTGCAGGCACTTCAGTTTGAGATGTTCAATAGATGAAGCGTTGTTCGAGAGTTGATGCGTTGTTCAAGGTGTTCGAGAGTCGACGTTTGTGCTGTTCAAGAGTCGACATGCCATTCGAGATACCAAATGATGAGGCAATTAAAAAAACCAGACGACTTTCTATTCTTGTGTGGACCTGACCACTTGCTGTTGTTGTTATGGGCAAGACCACTTGTCGTTGCTATTATGGACAAGACCACTTTCCACTACTTGGTGGAGCTTATCAACTCGAGGAGCCCATTGTCTCGTGAGGTTCATCATCTTGTCTCCACTTCACGGAGTTCACCATCTTCACTTCATCTCGTGCAATTTGTGATCTCCACTACGCCTTGTGAAGTTCGTCGTCCACTCCACCTTTTGAAGTTCGTCGTCCACTGTCCTCTGTGAAGTTCGTCATCCACTCCAACTCAAAAGTTTGTCGTCCATTTCATCTCGTGAAATTCGTCGTCCACTCTACTTCGTGAAATTCGTCGTCCACTATACCTTGTGAAGTTCACCTCCTCGTAAAGTTCAACATTTAGACACTGCCTTGTGGGGTTTGCCATCTCCCCATGGAGTTCACCTCCTTGTGAGGTTCAATATGTTGACCCCACTTCGAGGAGCGCCATCTCCCCACAGAGTTCATTATCTCATGGAGTTTACCTATTTGCCAAGTGGAGTTCATCAAGTAGTTCATCATTTCTGTAAGCCCAATATGACAATCCAACAGGGGGTGAATTGGATTTCTTGCTAAAAATTAAATCTTTTTGAAAACCTTTTTGATATTTTGTAAAACAAAATAGTAGCTAAATCCAAAACGCAACCACACAAGAATGAAATGAAAGAGATTAAGGGATATAGAAACAAACCCAATATTTATAGTGTCTCAGTCCTCCTTGATCTATGTCCACTCCTCTAGCTTACTAGAGAGTTTGAATCCACTAAACTTCCTCACTTTCGGGTGGATGCAAACCGTTTACAACACCTTGTTTTCCAGGTTCACAAGAAACCTTTACACACTTGTTTTTAGGTTGAAACAAGAAAACTAACACTAGTTTTCCAAGACTCACTAGAAACCACTATTGTTTTTCCAAGGATCAACAACCAAATCTATACTATACTCAAGTTTCAACACCAAAGCTTGATGTGATGTCCACAAAAAAAATCAAATATTGGGGAATTAATTTTCAAGAGTCTTATTTTATTATTTGAACTTCAAAATAAATAAATGATGAAATGGGTATTTGTGTAAAAAGAAAAGAAAAGAAAATAGAAAAGGAGAGATGAAGAGGTAAAAAGAGGAATAGGAGATACAGTATTGTAGATTTTGGAATCGAAGATAAGGAAAAAGAGAGAGAGAGAGAGAGAGAGAAAGAAATAAGAGAGGAAGAGAAGGAAAAGAAAAAAAAAGGGAAGAACTTTGAGAGCCAATATCTAGAGATTTGACTGTCAGATTTTTGAGTTGTCTGTGCCATAGCAATTTTCTTTCCTTCCTCTAGATTTTCAACTAGCCGTTGATAGAAACGTCGCCTGATCGGTATCTCGCAAGCGTACGAGGGTCCATGTAGTAATAAAATCTTAGGATTATTCCTAAGTATCGTCTCCCAAGGGAACATGTCTAATTGTTGTCGAATGAAAAAGCAAAAATAAATAAAAACTTCAAATTGTTTTTGTGGTTTTTGAAAGTAAAAGCAAACAAGATATGAAACACAAGTAAATCAATGAAGAGAAAATGTTAGGGCTTTCGAGATGAAACAAAGGATTTAGTTGCTAAATGAATGAAATTGGGTTTTAAAATACTGGGTGTGAGTGTTCTCTCCTCAAGACTAACCCAAAGCCTCTTTCAAGATCACCCGAGTCGTACCTACACTTCCTAGGAGGGCCCTTTCGGCCTCACCTAGTCAAGTTAGGCCCATTAAGGTCGTTGAAAATTTCATCAAGCACCTTATATGCATAGGTTTATTTCTATCCTAAAACCATACAAGTTCTATGCTTGTGACCTATCCCAAGCTTCTTCTTTGCGATTCATCACTTGGACTTGTCAAAAACAATATTGTGGTAGCTAAGCAGAACATCATTCAATCAATAACAAGTCATAAAATCAACAACAATAATATATTTAACAATAAAAGCACAATAAGCAATAGATATGACAATAAAACACAAAATCTATAATACTAATCATCCATTAAGGCAACACCAATATAAGGTTTACATCTCTAAACCCTAACACAAAATCTAAGCTAGTATACTTATAAAACTAAGCATAGAGCAATAAAAATAAAACCTAAACATGATTCTAAAACAAAGAAAAATAAATATAAAGGAAAGAATAAAGCTTCTCTCTATTGATGATCAAATGGCCCTTCAATTCCTCTTTTCTTTCCTATTCAATGCTTGAATCTTCCTTGGAAAATTGGCAAAGAATGATTATCTTATTTAATGTGCAAGTGTCCAAGGTTTTCAAAATGGCGTGTAGGAGGAGTATTTATAATCTTCTTGGTCTCCCACAAACGCTAGTATCATCCTTTCAAAAATGCCCCTTTAGTATGTTTGGTCCCCACTTGATTTCTCTTTCCTCATCACTTTCTATCTTGACTCTACAAGGATGCCACGGTCATGGCCTCGTGGCTTTCTTTTGCCCAAAATCATGGGCATGGTTTTTTCCTCCATGAGAGTGATGATTGCCTCCATGACCGTGGCCTCCAATGCCATGACTGTGGCCTCCAATAGCCATGACTGCGACCCTTCTCTGACTTGCCAAAGTGTGCCAAATTTTGGCTAGTAGGTGGCCACGTTCATGGCCTCCAATGCCAAAACCGTGGTCCAGGGTGTGGCCTTCAAACTTGCTCATCGCCGTGACGAACGTGATGCCTTTTTAGCCATTTTTTCTTGCACTTTCTTTCATTGATCTTGCCACCTTAAAAATATATTTTTCATGCCTTTTTAATGTCTTTTCATCCATGTTTCATGCATTCACATCCACCCCACACAATACATGCAAATCATATAAATTTTTGGACAATTAGTACACTTAGGGCCAAAAATGCTATCTATTTATGCTTGAATAATTATGTAAATTTAGCATACATCAAATTCCCCCATACTTACTCGTTTGTTTGTCCTCAGGCAAACCAATTTCAGTCTCGGGAAAAGAATATAATTCAAATCAAATAGTCAAGAGAATTCTTAAACTATGCAAGTATGCAAGTAAAATGATCAATAAAGGAATATCATGCTATTTATCAATCACACGCATCAAACATTGGCATTGAAAAGGGACATTTTCAAGAGTTCACCAAAAATCAAATTCCTTTAACCTATTGGCATCTAAGACGTATCTCCCCTATTGCTAAGATAAAGAAAACATGTTAACTTTTTTTTGTTATAGAGCGAGTTTGGCCTAATTCATTAACACTCATTAGTGCTTTACTTTCACTTTCTATTCATTACACTTTCTTTTCATTGCTTGCACTCACTCTATTTTTGGGTGCTACAAACAAGTGAGTGAATTAAGGGCTAATGTGGTTACACTTATTTATTTTCAACGAGGGTACTCATCATTTTCGCCTTGAGGTTGGATCCCCATGCATTTCACCTTATTTAGGTTCACCCTCAAGAATGGAGCTTAACCATTTACTCATTTAATCCAAGCACTTAACACAATAATAAGGCCAAACTCACTTTTTATTTTGTAGAATTCAAGCATTTAAGCACAATTTTCTTAGCAATAAGTTCAAAAGCCTTTTATATGCCCCCACTAATAAGTTAAGGAAGTTGATAAATGAACTTCTACTATGCCACCTAAAAAAATGCCAAATCACAAACAAAATTCCTCAAATATCATACATCCCTCAATGAATCATGTTAAAAGCATACTTACACACTACAAAATTCCTCTAACCAATTCAATTCAAATTCACTCTTTTCAAATTTGAATCATTCTAAAAGAAACTAAGCATGATTCAAGCAAAAAAATTCAAGAATTTTTCACAAAAATGAGCACAAAATGAGCAAAACATGCATATAAACACAATAAACCCAAGTAAGCAATCAAAAGCCCCTCCCCCACACTTAGTATGAACATTGTCCTCAATGTTCAAAAATATAAATCCATATCAAACTAAGCAAACACAAGGAACATGAGGACAATTTCAATAGACACAATAAAGCATAAAGTAAAAGGATAGAGTTTAGAAAGCTTATGTAATTGTCGCTTGCTCACCATTTGCTTTGCCTTGAGTGCATGAGTCCATCGTTGGCATGAAACCACAAAAGTTAGGGAATAAAAAATATGTACATGCTAGAGTTTGTGAGAGGTATAACATGTATGCATAAAAAGAATAAACTCTCACACCACTTTTGAAAAAAAACATGCAAAACAAATTCATAAACATGCTTTTAACCTAAGATGCAAACTAGAATTAAGACCTACACTATATGCAAATGCGAGATAACCATATTTTAACGTTATTGCAGATGAAAGTAGTTTAACATCATTTCAGACGTATGCAAAGAAAATATTTGGGATGCCAAATAGTCCTAATTGTGGATTCCTTTAAATGTCTCAAACGCTTCCTATAAATAGTGATTGGTTTATGATCATGCAAAATGATGTCTATAGGACCGAATGAATGAACTTTAGAAATTATGAATGGACCACACATAGAACATTTGGGGTTATAAAGAGAATAATTTTTGGGTGGAAAATAAGAAACTTGTTGAGCCTCAATAAACTCACTCTCTTTCCCTTTTGGTGTCCCATTTCCGCTTTTAGCCCCTTTTTCATCTACCCTTTGTTTTGCACTAGGTTTCTTTCCAAGCTCTAATTCCTTTCGACACACAAGTGGTTTTCTATATGGTGTTACTCACCTTTGGTGTCACTCAAAGGGTTTAATGGTGGAGGTCTAGCTATTATGCAACATGTCTCTAAAGAATGCACCTTATTTTCATCATGATTAAGCTATTGTGTATGCACATTTTTAAAGACATAAAACTCCTCAATTTCCTTCTCTACTCTAAAGAGTATGCTCCCTTTAGTCAAATCAATACACACCTCACTGGTTTCCAAGAAAGGTCTCCTAAGTATGATGGGGGTATCACAAGCATCATCCATTTCTAAAACATAAAAATTACCGGGAAAGAAAAACTTACCTACTTTGACCAAGATGTTCTCCACAACTCTAAGTGATTGCTTGATTAATCGATCTGCCAATTAGAGCTTGACAGTGGTAGGTGTTAGCTCCCCAATCCAGAGCTTTTTGCATATGGATGAGGGCATTATGTTGACCTAAGCACCCAAATCACACAAGGTATCCACATTTTCCAATTTACCAAAGGTGCAAGGAATTGAAAAGCTCTCTAAATCCTTGGGCTTTGGAAGGTATTTATTCAATAAAATTACTCTACACTCCTTGGTAAGTGCCACCATAGGATACTCCTCCAACCTCTTTTTGTTGGCCAGTAACTCCTTCGAGAACTTTGTATAGTTAAGCATTTGAGAAATGACCTCAAAGAATGGTATGTTCAACTCTAACTTCTTGAACATCTAAAGGAATTACATAAAATTTGCATCCTTTGTGTGATCTCTAAACCTTTAGGGGAATGGAAGAGGAGGCACATAAGGCTGGACTTCATGTTTATAAGGGCTAATTGGTATTTCCTCCTCCTCAACAACCTTCTTTCCATGATTGGGCTCCCCCCACCCACCCACCCACCCACCCACCCACACTTACTTCCTTATTATCTCTTTTACCTTTCTCCCTCCCACATTTGGCTCATCAAGCTTCGTACCACTTCTTAAGTTAATAGCCATGACGCTTTCTTTGGGATTGACTTGGGAAGTGCTAGGTAGTTTACCCTTTTCCCTATCCAAGAAGGTCTTAGCAAGTTGCCCCACTTGCCTCTCAAGATTTTGGATGTTGGCTTTAGATAATTTGGTCTACTTTGGCATCCCTAATCTCCATTTTACCTAAGAATTGTGCATTAAATCCTCAAGTGGTGCCTTTTTCTCTTCATTAGTTGGATGAGGTGGTAGGGATTTTTGGTGAAAAATGGGTTGAAAGAGGGGTCTAGCTTGGAAGTTGGGTGCATGCATGGGTCTTGGCGGGTTATTAGTGTTTAGGTCTCTCCATGAAAAGTTTGGATAGTTTCTCCAACCCGAATTATAGGTGTTAGAATATGGGTCATTCCTAAGTTGAGTATTTAGGAATCCCCCCCATAAAGTTCACTTCCGCACATTCAACACCCGCTCCTCAAACCATTCCACATGTCATATCATTATGTCCCATAACACCACAAAAACTACATTACTCCTTCACCAAAGCACTACCTTTTATCAACAAATTCACATTCCTAGACAATTTATCAACCTTTGAAGCCAAATTAAGAGAAGTGGGAGTGCTTCCGTCGTGAATTCCAGTTCCCCTTCCTCTAATCGCTTTTTTTTGTGAATTTGTGGCCAACATCTCATAAATGTCATAAACCTCCTTAGTAGTCTTGTCTCTAAAGTAAGCACTCACCGTCGTATCCATAAGAGTTTGACTATGCATTGTGAGCCCATTATAGAAAAATTGAGTTGATAGTGACAAAGATAATTGATGATGTGGGCATTGACTCAATAATAGCTTGAAAGAGCAAATCTTGTTTCTTAACTCCACTATATTTTGAGAAGAATAATACTTCATCATGAATTTCTCATAAACTTCCTTCCATGTGCCAAGAGGTCCTTCGGGCAAGTTGATAAGCCAAGTCTTAGCGCGATCCTTCAAAATATATGGAAAACATCTCATCTTTAGCTCATCTTCGCTCAAACTTGAAAAGGCAAGGTTTGAATTGTAATGTAAAACTCTCTAAAGAATGATAGAGGATCCTCCCCTGGTAGCCCATTAAATAAAGGGAACATGTTGAAGTGAATGCTCTTGAGCTCATAGTTCCTAGCATCCGGGCGTAGTCAAATACATGAAGGAGATGCCCCAATAACCAGCCTTTAAATATCCCCCAAGTCCATTCTCATTGGCATTTGGTTCCCTATAGCACAACCTTGGGCTTGCTCAACTCTATCTCAATCAACCTCACCTCGAGGTCTAGGTATACCCTCAATTCCATCTCTTCTTTGATTTGCAAGGTTTGCCCTCAAAACCCTTCCTATCTCTAAAATAAAATGAACAACTTCTTGATTCTCCAAGCTCCTAGTGCATCCAAAAAGCATAAATTCGTACCAGTCCAAAAGAAATAAACAAGCAAATAACCAAAAACAAAAATAAAAAACAACCACAATAAAAACATTGTTCCCCGGCAACGGCACAAAAAACTTGATTGGTATCTCGCAAGCGTACAAGGGTTGATGTAGTAATAAAATCTTAGGAGTATTCCTAATTATCGTCTCCCAAGGGAACGTGTCTAATTGTGGTCAAACAAAAAAGTAAAAATAATTAAAAGAATCAAATTGTTTTTGGGGTTTTTGAAAATAAAAGCAAGCAAGAAATGAAACACAAGTAAATCAATGAAGAGAAAATGTCAAGGCTTTCAATATAAAACCAAGGATTTAGTTGCTAAATGAATGGAATTGTTTTTTAAAACAATGGGTGTGAGTTTTCTCTCCTTAAGACTAATCCAATGCCTCTTTTAAGGTCATTCGAGTAGTACCTACACTTCCTAGGAGGGCTCTTTCGGCCTCACCTAGTCAAGTTAGGCCCATTAACATTGTCGGGGAATTTTATCGAACACCTTGTAGGCATAGGTATATTTCTATCCTAAAACCATACAAGTTCTATGCTTGTGACCTAACCTAAGCTTTTGCTTTCGATTCATCACTTGGGCTTGTCAAAAACAACATTGTGGTAGCTAAGCACAACATCATTCAATCAATAATAAGTCATAAAATCAACACCAACAATAGATTTAACAATAAAAGCACAATGAACAATAGATCTAACAATAAAACACAATACCTATAATATTAATCATCCATTAAGGCAACATCAATCTAAGGTTTACATCTCTAAACCCTAACGCAAAATCTAAGCTACCATATTTATAAAACTAAGCATAGAGCAACAAAAATAAAACCTAAACATGATTCTAAAACAAAGAAAAAGAAATAGAAAGGAAAGAATAAACCTTCTCAATGCTTGAATCTTCCATTCAAAATTTGTTTTCATTCCTCTTCAATGCTTGAATCTTCCTTGAAAATTGATAGAGAATGATTCTCTTCTTTAATGTGAAGGTTTCCAAGGTTTTTCAAAATGGTGTGTAAGAGCAGTATTTATATTCCTCTTGGTCCCCCCACAAAGCCTAGTAGCATCCTTCCAAAAATGCCCATTGAGTATGTTTTGATCGCCACTTAATTTTTGTCTCCTTGTCACATTTTGTCTTGACTTTGCAGGGATTTCATGGTCATTGCCTTCAGGTCCATGATCATGGCTTGCTTCTGCCCAAAATCATGGTCATGGTTTTTGCCTCCATGATCGTGGCATCCAATGCCATGATCGTGTCCTCTAATGCCATGATTGTGGCCCTTCTTTAACTTTCCAAAGTGTGCCAAATTTGGGCAGTAGGTGGCTATAGTCATGACCTCTAATGCCATGACCGTGGTCCAAGGTGTGGCCTCCAAACTTGCTCATCGCCATGACGAATGTGATACCCTTTTAACCGATTTTTCTCGCGCTTTTTTCCATTGATCTTGCCACTTTAAAGATATATTTTTCATGCCTTTTTAATGTCTTTTCATCCGTGTTTCATGCATTCACATCCACCCTACACTATACATGGAAATCATATAAATTTGTGGACAATTAAGTGCACTTAGGGCCAAAAATGCTATCTATTTATGCTTGAATAACTATGTAAATTTAGCATACATCATCGCTAAAATCTGGCCAGGTGTGAGGAGAAAGTTGCAACAGTTTTTCATCGATTTTTGGCATTCTAAGGAGAGTTTGGGTGCGAGACCACCACGACTGGACTCCTCTTATCAAGCTCTTCGTTCTGAGTTAGAACCGCCACTGGCCACCGCCAGAATTGTCGCTGGAGTTTGTTTTTGGTGATTCTTTTTATCAGTTTTATTCCCCTTTCATTGTTAAGGCCCAATTTGATGAGTTTGAAGATTGGGTTGGCAATTTAGACAATTAATTTAAATATTTAGGCTATGTAAAAATCTGGATTTTTGGTATTGGAAGAATTTGGCTCATTAGATGCTTTAATCATGCTATTAGATGTCTATAAAGGTTATTAGAATTGCTGGATTTAATTTTTAGTTGGCTAAATTTGGAGAATTGTATTTTTAGTTTAGTATTTGAATGAAAAATTATGGGATTCAATGTTCAAGTGATCAATTATTGTAAATCATTGATTAACTATGTAATTGAATACATTTATGATAACTTGGATGAGTGACAAAGGTTTAGATTGGGAGATTTGAGTTTTGATTTGAAGAAGTTGCAAAATGATAAAATTTATAGAAAAAAAAAAGAGCAGGACATAATTTTTATTTGGGATTGAGGGCCGTAAAATAATTGTGAAAATTAGGTGATTTAAGTTTTAATATTGAGGAATTAAGTATTTGATTGATACATAGAAATGATTATTTCATTAGTTTTGTTGGAGCGTGCCACTTTGAAATTGGTGCCGAGGATCGTGCTGTGTGAATCATCAGTACTGTGAGTAAATAGAATACAAAACTTTCTTTAAATTATATTTGCATTATGATTGCATGACTATATAGTTTCACAACTATGCAGATATTATAAGTATTTAATATATTTTGATTATTAACTTATTATTGATTTTTGGACGCTTGCATTTGAAAGCATTAAGGTTTTATTCTACGTATTGTTTTCAGTTTCGTTAGCATTATTATTTTTAAGAGATTGTGTTGGACTATAAATGATGTATGTGCATTTTATAAATTGGATAAAAAGAAAAAAAAAGGTCCTTCAAATGGATTTTGGAAAGTATAAGGATATGATATGAGACGGGAATTATACTAAAGACATTTTCTTATGATCAAAATTTTATAAAGTTAGCTAAATATATATTATTCCTTACGTTTTAACTATTTCAGAAGTTAAACTTTTAATGTATAAAGTATTTGCAAATGGTATGAAAAATTCATTTTGGGAAATATTGTGAGGATTTGGTTACGAGGCCTAAGGTGCTTTTAAATGATTTTATTGCGTGTATATGGGGCGTATATGGTTCGTTTTGTTTTTGATATTCCTTTGGCCAGCAGGAGAGGTGATTGATGTATTGCTCTACTAGGCTACTAGCAGGAGAGATAATTGCTAGAATGCTCCACTAGCGGGAGAGGTGATCACCAATTCCATTCATTTGTTTATTTGAATTTCGTTTGTCCCCAATTATATGAGTATGTATATGGCTGTGTGAAAGTATCTTGTGATATCAGAATTCATGTAATCTTAAGTTGGAACTTCAAACATGAAGGGATAAATGATTGCAAACTGTATTATACGTTTTGTTTATGATTACTTATATGATTTTGAAAATGTTTTGAGACGAAGATAATATTTATAATCATGTTGTTATATACCTTGCATCGTTTTTGTTATTTTCGAAGCATATAATAATACTTCAATTTTACAAAGAAGTTATGAAAATTTAGGATGCATGATATGTTCTTATATTCAAATAATAATGGATTTAGTTTTTAAAGTAATATCTTAAAGACTTGAAGCATTAACATTTATTAAATGTTAAGTAAGATTACAAAATGATTTAACTTGAGAATTTCGTTTTTTCAAATAATTACATTGTTGGATTTCTTATTACACTTATCAATCAGATTTTCTTGAGATTAAAAGAGTGACTAATTATATAACTGATACATGAAATGTTTTATATGATTTGATCCCTATTTAGAAACCATGTCACAAAATATTTTTGATGTCTCTTATTTACTCATTGAGCACGTGGTTTCGCTCATCCCCTCCAACCTTCCAGTTTTGCAGGTCTTCTAAAACCTTCTGATTGTGAAGCTCTCAAGATTTGAGTTGGCACATTGTTCGTGCAGTCTGTTTTATGTTTTTGTTTCTTAGTTAAATTATATTGTTTAGTTACTCTGCAAGTATAAATATGAATTTTGATATAGTAGATAAATGAGAATTGAGAAATCAGTTTGATGATGACATTTATTGTATTTGGATGTTATTTGACTGGATTAATTGCAAGAAGTTTAGTCTAGGTATAGGGGAAATTTTGTCAAAATTTCAGTAGAAATAACAGGACTTATATTAAGGTTATCATATAGTTATTGGAGTAATTATTCTTTTGAAGAAGAGTTTATAAGGGTAATCTATTCGGATATCAAAGGTGGTCGAGTTTCGAGGCGAGCCCTACTTCGCTGAATTCTTGCATCGGTCATGGCTAAATTCAGGTCGTGACACTTGATTACAAGTGGATTCCTTGATTGAAAGCTGTATTCTCACACCAACTCAGTAAGTAAATGGTAAATCAAATATCAGTTGGAGTGTAAGAACTTAATAACAATAAGAAAAGAAAGATCGAGAATCAAAATGACAAAGTTTGGGCATTCTGTAAAAAATTATTCCTAAGTACCTCTGGACTGGGAACGTCTATTTATAATCATTCTCTCAAATGTAGCCAATGCAAATCCCAATGTAGCCATTATGAGAGAATTGAAATTTGTTAATTTTACTGATGTCAGCCTGTGTTACTTGCGTAGTCCATGATTTCATTAGAGTAGTACGCATAGTGATCTCTTTTTGCCTGCATAGTATACTGTCCAGTAGCTACTGTCTTGAAGTGACTAGATACTAGGTAGCTGCTACGCGCATTAATCTTCTTTTACACACATAGAACCTCAGTCTTACACGCATTACACGGCCTTCTACATGCATTAACAATTTTCCAAGATCACACCTTTAATTATTCTTTCGATTACATTAAAGAATATTCAAATTTAAATTTTCAAAGAGCGTCTCAGATTTGTTATGTAGTCCAAACCATCTTCATCTACATGTATAATACTAGTTTTACGTGCATAACATAGTATCTCTTCTGACGTCACCTGAATTCTTTGTCAGAGAATATCCAATTCAAATCCCAAATAGTGTATTGGATATTTCAGTATTCTGGACCTAATCTGAACACCCGTCTATATGCTTAATACAATATACATCGTGCGTAGTATAATTGCTTTAAAACTATCTCTTTTGCCCTTTTACGCGCATGAATAAGGGGTAATACACAGTCATTCCTTGTATCGTGAACTTTCTTATGCTTTTCTCGTGAACCCATTTACGCATATAAGATATTATTTTACATGCGTACTATAATGCAACTTTCAGAGAAGTAGATTCTTCATCTCTTTTACGTGACTCCAACTAGGTATAATGCGCATAACATCAATTTGGACCATTATGCTTTCAGAGTTGAGCTCGTCTACGTACATAGCATTATCTTCTATGCACATAACACTTATTCAATGTGTATTGTATGCTCTTCTACATGCATAGCATCCATTTTGGAAAATCCAAAATTTGTTCAACATGATCAATACACATAGCACTAGGTTTAAAGAGCTTAGAACGTCCTTTAACTTGTGTAGAAGGTATATTACGTGCGTAACTTAACTATTTCAAGTGTTTTGTTGAATCATAAAAAATTAGAAGGAATTAACATTGTAACCCAACTGGTTCAACAATCTCCCTCTTTTTGATAATAGTAAAACATTGAAAGAGTTTGCACTATCCTTCAATCAATGCACCTATTTTAAAATACTTAAAGAAAATTTTGCAAACGTTGGATCAAGGTTACCAAGCGTTGACCTTGGATTAGCATCAAACAAAATTATTAAACAAACTAAATCAGAGCAGCATAGATTGTATCAGAGCAAGGATGTAAAATAGAACAAGAACATGTAAACTCTTGACCATTTCTCCCCCCTTTTTGTTATTATAAAAAATAAACAATAAATTAGAACAATAAATCAAAAATTAGAGCAATAAATCAGGGCAAGTGAGGATATAATTTCACAAATGATAGGTTGCATTTCATGCATACTAATTGTCATATTTTATGCTTGTTTTGCATGAAAATTCATTGTTATCATAGTGTTTTTATGTTATTTTGGTTCTCTATTTTGTTTAGATGAATATTGGCTAAAAAGGGTAAAACGATGTTGTTTTGGGTGCTGACTGGGTCTGGAATAGAATATGACATGACCACATTGTTTATGCTGCAAAATTTGGGTTGTTGTTGTCATAATGGGGCGCGCGTTTTAGAAGCCTGGAACTAAAAAATAAAGCTGGATGGACAAAATTGAAGGCTTTTTGCTCAGTTTTAGCTTTTGGAACACACTAGGGATTTATTAATTATTATTTTGTTATTGAATTAGGTCATTTTAGGAAGAGTATAAATACTCTTCTCGTCTTCCTAGCAGCCACTTGAAGCATACTTAGAACAGAACACACTGTCATATTTCGTTGTCTTTCTCTCTCAAGTATGCATTAATAAACTTATTCTAGTTGAGGTACTTTGATGTTTAATTCAAACGAATTGTGAATCTCTTGTTCTTAACTTGTCTTTACTGTTTTGAATATCTATTTTATTCATGTGCTTGCTGGTTATATTATTGTTGTGTTGATTATTTCAATAATGCATGGTTGATTGATTGACATGATGATAAATTGCTAGTTAGGAACATGAGGTCTCATTAGTTTCTAGCCTAGGTAGCGAATAGCTTAGTTGTTTGTGGCTGCACATCTCCTATTTTATGGAATTTAATAGTCAAGTCTAAATAAATCGAGGTCTCGAATGTTTTGGTTTGGATTGCGACTCTTTAATTCTTAATGCTGCTAGTGGATTAAATCCTATCAGAGGTCTCGGGGGTTGTTTACTAGTAAGTGAAATATTTTGTCAGGGGTTCCAAAATTAGCAATAAAGTAAGTAGAGATTGGTTGTTTAGAGCTTTTGCCGACAACGATTACCAATCTATTTGAACGATTAGATGTTATCTTATGTGTCAATGATCAGTTTAATGGATTAAACAGAGAAGTACATTTGCTAGGAATTTTTATTATTGATTCTTCTCACGATTATTATCACTGCATTTTCGTCATTTTCAATTGTTGCATCTCTATTTTATTCATTTATATTGTTAATTGATTTCCCCATTTTTAATGATGTCGTGTTCCATTTGTTTTAATTACAATCATTAGTTTTAGCTCATTTTCATTCTTGGCTTCTTATTTGATTTATGTAACTCTCTTTCATTTTTATTTTCTTTTTGGCAAATAACTAAAATTTCACTGGTCTCCGTTGTTCTACCCTGTTTGCTGCTATACTCGAAATATATTTTTCTAAATAGGTATTTATTGTGGTGGTTTGACACACTATCAAATTTGGGGTCGTTGCTAGAGACTGGTGTCGAAGTTTGTTTATTTGTTCCTTTTGCTTTGATCTTCTCAAAAAAAAAAAAAAAGATTCTTTCATTGATGATAGTTTATATTTATCAGATGAATGTATTTCTAAATTTGACATTCTGTTTTCAAAACTAACAGCTTTTGCAGAGCAAATGGCTTTCCAAATCCAAGTGCAACCTAGCTATCCAAGCAAAGCATACTCGATGCATCAACATGACTCATATGTTAATATGGGTAATCATGATTTAGGCACTCAAAACATGGGATGACAGGATTATCATGATATCAATTATGGGGTAAGGTCACAACACTTTCATCAATTTCAGCCTGAAATGCCAGCTGCTCTAGAATTTGAAGATGATGTCCAATCCTTCAAAGAGATGATGAAAATGCTTGTCATAAAAATTAAAAATCTGGGGAACCAAATGAGGCAGTTGACCTCTTCGCTGAACAAATTGGAAAATCAATGTGAATTGCCTCCAAGTAATGTTGTTAATCCAATAA
This sequence comes from Flueggea neowawraea, assembly GCA_948243855.1. NCBI lineage: Eukaryota > Viridiplantae > Streptophyta > Magnoliopsida > Malpighiales > Phyllanthaceae > Flueggea > Flueggea neowawraea. The sequence goes on from CAODLS014074260.1 coordinate 23,321, forward strand.
AAAAAATGTTAGTGCAATCACATTGTTGAATAGTAAGCAATCACAAGAACCAACCAGTTTGAATGCTTTACATCATAACCATGTTGTAAGAAAGAAAATGATAGTAGAGGATCCTGAGTTAGTTTCTAGGTGTGATGATGTTCCTTTCCTTGAAAGGCTTACGGGGTTCAGTAGAGAGATGCACATGAGACAATGGAATACATTTTGACTTTATTGGAAACTGGTTTTGAGGAAAATATTGATCAATCTGACCAAATTTTTGTTGAAGTTATAGGTAATGAAACAGAGACACATGTGTTGGCTCTTAAACCAGCTCCAAATTGATTGAACAAATCAGTTGATTGCCTGAAGGATGAGAATGAGAACATGTTGGAAATATTCGGCAAAATTGAGAAAAAGGAAGTACCAAAGGAGGACTTGGTGAATGTTTTTGAAAATTCTTTAGCCATGCTTTATCCGAGATTACCTTCAAAGAAGAAATATCCAGGTATGTGTACTATTCCTTGCACCATTGGAAATATAGAAATTATAGATGCCATGTTAGATTTAGGTGTTGCTATAAATGTTATGCCTTTTTCAATTTATAAACAGTTGAATGTGGGACCTATGAAAGACACAAAGGCTGTAATACAATTAGTTGACCATTCTAGTACTTACCCAAAAGGGTTTTTTGAAAATGCTTTGGTTTACGTTGACAATTTAACACTTCCCGCGGAATTTTATGTTATGGACATGGATGGTGAGCATCATCATCCATCATAATTTTGCTGGAAAGACCATTCCTTAAAACTACAGGTGCAAAAATTGATGTGTTGAATAGTGACATTACCTTCGAGGTTGGGAAAGAAGTGGTGCACTTCAATATTAAACTAGGATAACGATCAAAGTGCGTCCAACTAATAACATGTTAAAGAAGCACTTCTTGGGAGGCAACCCAAGATCTCTATTGTTTTTCTTCTAATTTTTGTTTATTTCATCAACATTTGATTTCTTTTTGTTTTTGATGCCTTCATATTTCATCCCAATTTTTTAGTTGATTTAACTTCACTTGGTTTTGAGTTTGGTTTTATTTTAAGAGTGTAATTTTAGCGGAACACACGGAGAAAAAATTAATTCAAGCCTAGCGAATAATTGTGGGGAAGTGAAGGAAATACATACGACATGGCCATGTCGTATTTGTGTTGAATATTATCTAGTGGGTGTCAAGGATACTTCTCAAAATTGGTGTGTCATGGCAAACAAACAAGTCAAATGCAAGTCTAACTTAAGGGGTGGCACACTTTTAATTTGGAGAGAGCATGACTACAAATTGGTCCAATGAAGGAAAATATGGTGCATTGCAGTTGTCTTCTCCACAAACTCTCCTAGACATCATTAAGCCCTAAATCATCAACAACCATATCGATGCCTCTCTGAGAATGCCATCGTCTGTCATTCTCTACCAGCATAGCTCGTCACCATCATCCACCATGGCCCAACAAAAATCTCTGCCAGTCATCGCTTTCACCTTTGCTTATGACACTAACAGCTCTCCTCCGTCGTTTCAGCGTCACTGCCATGTCGTTCTTCACCATAAAAATAGAGAAGCCTTTCTTTTCGCTTATCACTTTTATTTTATATTGTCTTTGTAACATTGAGGACAATGTTAGATTAGATCTCCTTAGAGGTCTCAGGGGTTATTTACTAGCAAGGGAGATAATTTGTCAAGGGTTCTAGAATTATCAATAAAGTAAGTAGAGACTGGTTGTTTAGAGCAATTGCCGACAACTATTACCAATCTATTCAAAAGGTTAGATGTTATCTTATATGTCAATGATCAACTCAACAGATTAAAGACATAAGTACTTTGGTTGGGCATTTTTATTATTAATTCTTCTCATGATTATTATCATAGCATTTTCATCATTTTCAATTGTTGCATCTTTACTTTATTCATTTATATTGTTAATTGATTTCCCCATTTTTAGTGTTGTTGTGTTCCATTTCTTTTCAATTGCATTAGTTTTAGCTTATTTTCATTTTCGACTTCTTATTTGATTTCTGTAACTCTCTTTCATTTTTATTTTCTTTTTAGCAAATAACTAAAATTTCACTGGTATCTGTTGTTTGACCTTGTTTGCTGCTATACTCAAAATGTATTTTTGAACAGGTATTTATTTTGGTGGTTTGACATGCTATCAACATTTCATTGCACAAATTCATAGAAATAGAATATGTACAATGAACAAAATGGATGGAATGAGATGCAACATGGGATGCAAGTGAAATGTCGATCCAGTGGGTGTGAAATTATTTAGATGAGGTAAATGGCTTTGAATCTGAATTGAAATTCTTGGGCTCATTTAAAACTTCAAGGACAACATCAATTACTGACCAATGAGCCACTTAGAGAGACATCTGTTGGACGATTATAGAGATAACTAATCTCATTTTCATAACATTTTTAGAGACCTCTAGTTCATTCTCATCATCCGAGATCTCAACTACTTTAGGAACCAGAGGAAGACTATCTGAAAGAGCTTGCTCTTGTGCCAACAACTTTTCTAGCTCATCACATATTTTTTCTACTAGCTAGTTCTTGAGCAAGAGTAGTTGGATTAATTTTTGGCTTGGGTTGTTGCATTGGTGATAGAGGAGGAGTTGCTTTGAAGAAGCTAAAATCAAACTCTGTTTAAAACTCAGAGAAGGAAGAATTGCTTGAGCTATCGAAGGAATCTGACTCTACAAACTTTTTGGACTCCTTAGTAGCCTCATTCACCATATCCCTGAGAAAGTCTTCTTTCATTTTTCTTACCCATTTTTCTTCTGAGGGATCTAATGGTTTTGGTTGAGAAGATGAGCAAGTTCTTGAAGTTCCTGTTTTATTTCTTGGAAAACCCATCAATTATGTCATCATTTTCTAATTATTTCTTTCGAAGGGTTAAATCCTGATTTTGGTTGTTAGAATGAAGGATCTTCTCTAACTAGAATTTGTTTCTCCATGACATCAAACATCTTTGGTTAAGCCACCCCTGGTATCTTTGTTATTTTTATCTTAAGTGGCACTTTGGAATCTCAGTTTTAGTTCTGTCCTTAACATTTTCTTCAACTTTCTCGGTCTCAGGGTTTTCTTCCTTAATGTTCTTCTTAATATTCACAGTTTCCATAGGTTGTTCTTCAACCTTAGTTCCTTCTTCTCCAACATCAGATTCAATTTGCTTTTCCTCAACAGCTTGTTTTAAGTTTAAATCCACAGTTGGCTCATGATCACCACGGTCATTGCTGTCACGACCCATAGTCGGGCATGTGACCGGCGTACGAGGCAGGCCGTCTGTGGCAGCCCGATCCATCCCGCACAAGCCTTTATGATCAGATATACTACCTGACTTGTCAAATTATTTATTTAAAATATGTATAAAAGAATTTATAAATGAAGTAAATCATATATATATATAAATACCAACATATACACACACACACACACACACACACATATACATATATAGTATATCAAAAATATCAGTGAAAATATAAATCACCAGAGTAAACCCCAAAATACAAAATGAAGCCCAGTATTCCAATAGTAACCCGATGTGGAGCTCTATGACATAGCAAAGTAGAGTCCCAAATGAGGGCACTCACAATAGCCAAAAGCGCCTTACTAGGTGGAGGTACGGGTCAGATGTTATGCGTCCAAAAGATGTCACCTGCGAACAAAGGTATAACATGGACAACAAAAGAAAAAAGGGTAAGATTCATAGTGAGGAAACAGCACGTCAGACCACCTCGTACGTGCCTCACAAAGACTGGTGTGAAATCCTTTTTCAAACTACCGCACACATATATAGATACCATATAGTATACACACTATATACATAATACATTTGTTGAAATTGTTTTACCAAAACGTTCGTATTCAGAACATTCACATGCATTCAGACAATATATACATATATTTAAGGATTCATAGTACGATACCAGTATCAATATCAATATAGTAGTGTGGACTCTGCCACCTGACTGCCCAATAAACACGTGTATCTGGCCGGATACACAGTCATCTCATTACCCCGATAACTAGGGCATTGACAAAGCATTGGTATACCAAAGGCTACGTACCCTGTAGCCGGGTGTCCCCATATTCTGTGTGATACATACATAGTATTTCACATACAATCATGCAATATCTTTTCCTTTATTCCATTATTACAAAATTCTTTTGTATATATATACCCATATATACATTATTTTCCATATCAAAATGTTGGTTAATAATAATCATATACCCAGATTATTAATTAACCCAATACTTATTAGTAAAATTATGTCATAGCCAGACATATCAAAAATAGCATACTTAATTTTGAAGACACAACCTATGTGTTTGAAGCTGCTATTTCACTCACCTGGTATCCAAAGTTGAGGATCCAGTCAAACTCCGCTCGTAGGTGGCTGCTCCTGCTTGCAGGCACACTAAGCTGTACAGATACAAACATAGCAAATATCAATATGTGGTACTGTGGCGGTACCGATGCATGTATGCGAATGCAAATGCTGACTAACTCTCTATGGCATCGAGAACTTATGTCAAAATACCCAAAATCTCATTTGGATCTATTCCCGATCGATTAAACACTCATATTGGCTGCAATTAGCCTCTCAAGCAAGGATTTAGCCTCAGATTCTATAAACAACCTCAAAATCATCAAGAATCCAAATCCCCAAATTCAGATTTCTTGCTCGACACAAATCGTCAAATCATGACACCCAACGTCAGATCTATGTATTTCTAACACCTATCTATCATAATACATCAGATACAACTCCAGATCTGATGAGAAATCTACCAAAATTTGGAACCTTAGATCGGATCAAATCCATTTCATTCAAACACGAAATCCTTGGAAACCGAAGCTAGAATCTCGTGGTTACAACCTTAACCAAGCTTAATCTACCCATATTTAACTTCCTTTACAACAGAAAAGAAAGATCTGAACAAAACCCCAGAATCTATTCAAAACCCTAGATGAACAAATATGAGGTGAGATGATGGAAATAAGAGATCAAAGAAAGATTCTTACATTCAGAATCACAATGAAAGTGTTGAGAAGTGATTGCAAGTGCAGAGGAGTAGTTGAGAGAGTGATTTCGGTGGTTGAGATTAGTTATGACAGAAGAGTCGTAGGTGGGTGTATTAATAGACCCTCGAAACTGAAATGTGGCATTTCATTTAATGCCCGCGAAAAAGGCCCATCTACGCGTGTTGAACCTTCCTTTACTCACGTTGACCGAGTACTACGTGCATAGACGAAGCTCCTATGTTCGTAGGCGGCAGATTTGGTGACCTTTCCCTCACGGATCAACGATCAATGTGCACAACACCTAGTGCTATGCATGTAGATCACCATGCTCACCACGGTTCCAAGTCCAAATCACATCCAACATGCTCGAATGTATACAATGCACACAGACATGCGCATGCACATTCACGTTCTGGATCAGACATCCATCTACGCACGTAGTACAATCACCTACGCACGTAGATGACCCCCTGACCTCAATCTATGCTCGTAGAACACTCCTCAACGCACACAGATAACCTGCTATGTGCTTTGCACACACAAACTACCTCCAAACATTCTCAATCGAAGTTTAACACCTCGAAACCCCGAATTTTCCTGAAGTCTTGACGGAATACCCTCAAATTTTGGTCAAAATGAACGAGATATTACAATTTCCATCATTGCCACTATTATCTCCACCATCATTTCCATCATCATCATTACCACCATCATCATTTGAAGGTGGATGTGGAGCAGGGCTTGGAGGAGATGAATTTCTTCTCAAATTGTGAATTTCTTCTCTTAAATTTTCTGAAACCCTAAAGTTCTCTTGGAGCATATCTATTACAGCTTCAAAGTTGGAAGCTGTAGCATTTTTGAACTCCTGAAATTCTTGTTGTAATTTTTCAAGCTTTGTTCTTCTAACTCGGCTTGAGCTTTCTACTCCTTCTGCTCCACTTTTAGTAGGCATATTTCTTCATTTCCAGCCTCTGCTTCTACCTCCATCTATTCTCCTTCTTCCACTATTTCCTCTGTAACAGATTCTATTTTGTATTTACCCTTTCTTCTTACAAACACCATTTCATGTTGTTTGGGCATCATCTTCTTGTCTCTATCATAGAAAAACATGGGATGAAATACATATCCATTTCCCACAATTCTGTAAAGCTTCATTCCTCTAAGAGATTCAGCTCAGATCTTCTTTGATGCCAACACCTGACTTGATTCATAACCCTCAAAATTGATGTCAAATTGTTGGAAGATCCTTGTGAGTGGCTTCCAAAAGGCATGCTCTCTTTTCTCTGCCTATCTTTCAGCTTGAAGGTGGGAAGATTGAAATTCCTGATTTTCTCCAAAATCCAGTGAATGACCATATTCTCAAAATTCACCTCTCTGCCATTCATCAGTAGATACATCATAATAATGTCGTGGTTAGTGAAAGGTGACTGTGTGTGGGACTTAAGTTACAAGATCTTTGTAAACATCAAGTGGACCATCTTCCACTTTACCCCAAGATCATTTTGATCCATATTTTTTGCATCCACTCCCATAACTCTAGTTGTGTCAAGCATGCAAACAATTCATTCAATAACCTCTCGTTAGTCAACAACTCAGATCCATTCACTGTACTACTAATATCATGATCACCATCTGCATTCAGCCATTCCCTAGAATTAGCAAAAAAATGTTAAACACTTTCTCCATAGTAGTCATCACTAAACATACAAAAATTTCTCAACTTTAATATACTAAAATCCTCTTCTATCTCCAACCAACCTTCATTCAACGAGTGAAAATAAAAGGTTCAGGAGTACGAGAACTTAACCTGTGCTAGGTGATTGTAGAACCTAGAAACCTCAATCTTTATAAATTTCACATAATCAAAGTCTTCCTCAATAACTATACATTTCACCTTCTTCAATTTCTTAGAAAGAGAAGTGATAGGAATACTTTTCTTTGTGAAGAATTCTTTCTTTCCTAAGTGTCTCGTGGCCTACTCACACCTCTTGACAATTCTCCCTTATTTGGAGTACTTTTGTCATGAACCTTCTTTGTGTAAAATTCAGTTTGCTTCCTAGGTTCCTTTTGAAACTTTATTTTACACAAGGTTTAGGCTAGTAGGTGCATTAGGGTTTGGAGTTTGAGAAATCTTAGTGAGATTGAGTTAGGAAATGCTTGGGAATAAGTGGGTTTTGATTTTGAGTGTGAGAAAGGTTTGGATTTTGTGGGAAAGTGCAAGCGGGAATGAATTTAAGGTTTAGAGATTTGGATTTTGGAATGAGAGAAATGACGATTTTGGGTTTCTAAGAAGATACAAAATACTACATGCATAATATAGCGTATTACGCGGATAAACTGGGCTTGAAGGAATTTAGGTCGATTCTATTTCAAAATGGCATGAAGTTATATGCAAACAATAAAAGAAAAGGATTGCATGCACAAAAGAGACAAAATGGCATATACGTTTAAGCACACAACACTATCCTCAACTTGGACATAACGTGTCTGGATTATTTTCAATGCAACCCTTATCTCAGTACTATGTACATTCTATCCTCTTTTACATACGTACTAATGCATCTCTGATTCCAGTGCTTCTATAATATTCCGCTCATTTCGATGGGATTCTTGTAGCTTTCCATTCAATTTCGATCTGGATTCTTGAGTGATTCAGATTATTACTAGTGCTTTGCATGATGATTTGATGTTCGATCTTGGTTGACAAATGTATTTTTGAGGTTTGAGGTGTTGAGGAACTTTGAGGACTGTTCAAAATGAGTTCAAGAGCGAGAGACGCCAGGTATGGGAGCTGTGGGGGTCAAGATGCACATTGGTGTTAAGCAAGACATATGTTATCTGGATAATGTATAATGTACATTGCAATATGTTGCAATATGCACATATGTTATCTGAATTGGTGCCAAGGATGATCAATTTATGTTGCAATATGCACAACGTATGTTGTGTATATGCATAACGTATATTGTTGATGTAACGTACGTTGTTTTAGAAACAGAGGCAATTGGATACAATTCTAACCAAAATAACGTACTTTATGGCATGCGGACGTATGTTATGGACTTCTAAGATGTGCATTGTGTGCAAAATAATGTATGTTTCCTTTGTAAAACCTTGATACGCACCGTTTTGTTCTACAGCTCATTTAAATGCCCCTACCAACCCAACTGGTCGTCATTTATGTAATACCCGTCCATTTTGATCTAGATTCTAGCAACTTTCCGATCTAGCTTCGATTGATATTTGGAAGGATTGGTATTTGATTTGGTTGACGAATGTATTTTTGAGGTCTTAGGAGTCGAGGAACCTTGAGGATAGTTTGGAACGAGATTGAGAGTGAGAAACATCAAGTATGGGAGCTGTAGGGGTCAAGATGTACATTGGTACAAAGAGAAAAATGTATGTTATCTTGAAATTCATAAGATGATCAACGTACGTTAAATTGGATCATGAAATGCATTGTGTTCATGCATAACGTACGTTGAGGTAGTGCAACATACATTGTGTTTGAAACAGGGGCAACTGAAACAAGATTTGACTCTGACGACGTACGTTATGCTTGGAATAATGTACCTTGTGCTTGTTCAAACGTCTTTAAAACACCCAACAACCCGACTTTCTTCATTTACTCATTCCTCTCTCACTCAAAACACTCTCAATAGGTCTGAGACTGCTCCACATTGCTCGTCCATCATCCCTAACCAATTTTTGAGGTAAGATTACATCTCTTTCTTAGAATTAACTGCATTTTCATGCATTGATTGAAGGATTTCATTTTTGGCCGAATTCCTTTGGGTTTTCAATTTTGGCATGATTCTGAGTTACTAGTTATTAAAGGACGCTAGAATAAGTTGAATGGGGCTTATAGTAACAAGAATCAAGCCTTGAATCATAAGATTTGGAATTGTTTGTGTGTGGTTAGAGTTAGGGACAGTTTTGGACTATTTTGATGATTTGGTTGTTGTTTTGATGAATCTGATGCTTGATTTGTGTTTAGGAGGTCGATATGAGTTATTGTGTGTGATCAGAAATGATTTCTATCGATGAAATCAAGAGTAGGTATTTTTGGTGTAATTTTCTATCGTAGGGACCAAAAATAGAATTTTGGTGAATTCGGGTTCTTGAGGGACCATAAGTGATATTTGAGAGTTGAAGGACTGTTTTGCGATTTGTGAGAGTTTGCGTACTCTTTTTACGATTTTGATTACTTAGAGAATTATTTTGCAATTTTTGAAAATTATGGGACTATTTCACAATTTTACAAGGACCCATAGACTAAAATATAATTTAAAAAAAATCAGGGACCAAATTGTAATTTTATGTAGATTTCAATTTTTGGGTCGAGAGTGTTAGATCTCTGACCAGGATGGGTTTTTGGGTGTCGTTTGAGCTTTTATAATCGCATATGCATTTGCACGTATTTTGGTACCGCCACAATACCAGCATTTCACTTTGATTTGTTCTGATACATATTGCCTCTAATATTGTTTTCAGCTTCGTGTCCTTATCAGCACGACCAGCCACCGACTAGTGGTGCTTGATGTGGATTGTCAGCTAGGACATCTAGGTGAGTGGATGTCAGCTTTAGACACGTAGGTTGTATATCAAATTCTATATTTTTTTGATGTGCTGACTTTAATTATTTTGAAATTGGACTAATCCGAGGATTGATTAATTTAATAACCTAATTATGTGGTTCCGAAATCAGTTCTCTGTTTTGGAATTGATATATATGTACTATATATCCTCATTGTTTTGATACTGATTGCATGCCTTTTCTTTCATACTATATTAGTATGGTTTTATGATATGGGACACCTATGCTACTGGGTACATAGCCTTTGGTATACCAATGCATTGGGAAGTCCAAACTACCAGAATGTCAGTATCCATGTGTCCCAGCCCTGTACATGATTTGATATTGATTGATGGTAGAGTCCACGTATTACATTGGATGTTGGCATATACCACATCACCTCTTATTTTAGTGCTAGATGCACACCACCGCTTTTGTCCCATATTACGTATACTCTGGTTTTTGACTCCGATATTATATTTAATATTTCGCCTGGATGCATGTTGTTTGCTTTGGTTGAAAATATTTTTGAAATGATTTTTGAAACACTATTATGTATATAGTGTGTGTATATATGTATATTGTGATATTTTTAAACTGTTTTCAAAACAGTCTTTGTGAGGCATGTATAAGGCACTCTGGAGTGTTACCCCTCACTGGGTCTAACCCCCCTTTGTTTTCTGTCTACCTTTGATTCGTATCTTCTAGGTACACAGATTTTGGCTTCGGCAACCGAACCACATCTTGATTACATTGAGGCGTCTTTGGGCTAGTGATGCCATTTTGCTCGGGCTCTTTTGTCTTAGGTAGAGCTTTGCACCGGGATGATGTAGGGTTACGGGTTGCTAGGGTTTTGTATTTTGATACTTACTTTGATTTTGTATATACATATATTTTATATATGTCTTCTATATATTTCTATATATATATATATGGTATACCCATTTTATTGATATATATTTTGGTTAACAAATGTTTTAAGTGATTAAATGGGTAGTATCTCTACATCTTTGAGGCTTGTATGAGATGGGTTGGGCTGCCATAGACGGTTCGTCTCGTATGCCCGTCATAGTCCGAAAACGGGTCATGACAATTTACTTCGTGTCTCTTCACCAAAACGCTCTAAAAATCTCTCATTTTGCTCCACAACACTTCCATTTGTTTCCTAGAGGTAAGATTACAACTCTTTACTGGTTTTTGATTCATTTTCCATGATTTAATTCATGGGTTTTGTTTTTAGTGGAATTCATTTGAGTTTTCAATTTTTCGATGATTTTTATGAATTGTTGGCAGAGGTTGGAAGGGACTTAGATTAACAAAAAAAACCTTGAATGAAGAGATTTGAAGTTTCTTTTGTATGGTTAGGCTTAGGTTCAATCTTGGACAAATTTTGATGATTTTGTTATTGTTTTGATGAAATTGATGCTATATTTGTGCTTAGGAGGTTGTTTTGAGTCAATGTAGGTGATTGGAAACGATTTTTTATCGGTGGAATCGAGAGTAGTGTGGTTTGGTGTAATTGTTTCCGATAGGACTAATTGGAAATTTTGCATGCTTAAGGATTGAACTAGATATTTTGCACCTTTGGGCCAAATTTGTAATTTTGAGAGTTTAGGGATGAATTTGCAATTTCTAAAAGCTTGAGGGCTTATTTGAGAATTCTGACCAATTGGAGAACTTATTTGTAATTTTTGAAAACTTTGAGGACTATTTTTATAATTTTACATGGACCTAGGGACTAAAATATAATTTTATAAAATTTTGGGGACCAAAGTGTAATTTTATATTGAGGTGTAAATTAGATTTATTAGGTTGGACTTGGGTACAAAATGGGTTTTTAGGCGTTGTTTGAGGGTCCGTGTTTTTATTTGCACTATCATGTATTTGGTACCACCAAAATGCCAGTACCACACTCCCTCTGTTTTTGTTTCTAATTTGCATGCCTTTGCTTTTGTATATATTAGTATTGTCAACACCGAAGCCCAGTGCGACGAATCGAAGAGTGAATAAAAAATATGGTGTTTCAAAAACAGGAGTCTCCACCAATCTTTTTTAAGGTGCGATTGGCCATTGAAGAATTTTGGTCTACGTTCAAAGAGGCTTCAGAAGTACGGTTACGTATAGAGAAGAAACTAATTTCACCACTTTGGTGTCTGTTCAAAGAACTGTACCTCTAATTATGTGTTATTTGATTGGAATTTTTATTGAAATTAATTAATTTATTTTATTGGGCATTGGGATTTTTTGAAAATTGACTTGAACTAAGGGTGATATCCCAAGCGCCTATGTACCCACGTTTTTATAGGAGATCAAAGTCCACGTAATTCGACCCAATTGTAGGAGGAGGAAACGAATAAATTAATCAAAAAAGTTTAAATCATGTTGAGATCGTTGCAATTTGCGGAAAATATTTTTGGAAATTTGTACAATTTCACTCATCATGATTTAAAATTGTCCTTGTAAAATATTCGATTCAAGGAGTGCGGCAAAAATGGGAATATTTTCTTTTATACTTTTGTTATATTCGATTTGACTAACAAACTAGAGAAACCGAATTTTGTTATTTTAACCTAACCAACCAACTGGTAGGGTTTGATATATATTTTCATTTATTATGTCTTTTCGAATTTTCTAGCCAACTGGAAAAACTGATAGTTATCTAAATAAACCACCCAACCAGCTGGTAAGTGTTAGTTTTGTGCCCTAGTCCAATCATGTAAACATTGTTATTTCATTTCATTTAATAATAAAGAGGCATTTCATTTCTATGAAATATCATTTGTTTTATGAAGCTAAAACTCCATGAATAGTTTATTCTTTCTTTGTGCCATCAAGTACGTGACTTGATAGTAAAACCATAGAGATAAAAGGAATACTATTCTAAATGTCCCTAATCGATCATTATCATGGGAATGATAATGAATTAAATATTAGTAT
>CAODLS014074438.1:0-10266 GCA_948243855.1 Flueggea neowawraea
TCAATGCACTGCATTTCTTTTATTTTCCACATGTTATTGCATATTAAGGCTGTCCCAAGCATCCAGATATTGAACCATATTTATTTGAAAATTTAGGTTTCTTCCGCAGTTCCAGAAGGCAAAGGTGTGTCATCTTCAGCCTCTGTGGAGGTTGCTAGCATGTCCGCTATAGCTGCTGCTCATGGTAATTTCTACTTGGTGCTTGGTAAATTGTTACAGTTAATAATTTAATGTCAACATTTACTATAATAATTATTAATGTGGAGGTATTACAGTTGTATCCTACGTTTTTGTTTTTCTGTTTGTAATGATAGATCCAGAAACCTCTGTATTATGGTCGAATGCAGGTTCCTCAGTTGTTTATTAAGAATAATATCTTGCATTCTATATAAAGTTCCAGTTTTATGGGAATTTGGATGTTGTAAAAGGCATATAATTGTGACCTTTTTTTTTTCCTGTGAACCTGGTTGCTCTTTGCTATACATGATATTTGTTCCTTTTTTTAATCTTCTGGAAGTGATTGATGCCAATGTTTTATTTTGTGGCACAACTTTCAGGATTAAGCATCAGTCCAAGAGATATTGCTTTACTTTGCCAAAAGGTTCGACTTTTAAAAGCTTCTGATTGATATTCATTTATTAATTATAATTATTTTTTATGGAGTAGATTCCGCAAAGTTTTCATCATCTAATTCTTATATTTTTTAATAGGTCGAAAATCATATTGTTGGAGCCCCATGCGGTGTTATGGACCAGATGACCTCAGCATGTGGTGAAGCGAACAAACTTCTTGCAATGATTTGCCAGGTATGCATCACTAGCACTACTGGCAAAACTTTTGCTAAAGGCTATTCAAAGGTTAAGAATAATGCTAAAGATATATATTTTTTGTCCATCCAGCCTGCTGAGGTGATAGGGCTTGTGGAAATTCCCAGCCATGTTCGATTTTGGGGAATTGATTCAGGCATACGGCATAGGTATATCATCTCGTTAAAATTCTAGTAGCTTTCTTTGTGATTTCTTATCTTGCTATACATGACACATTTATTAATTCCACGTATTATCTTGTCTTTTTGTCTCAATTTGTTCTCGAATTTTCTTACTGATGTTTGTTTTTGACCACACATCTTTGTTAAATATGGTGCTTTAGCTTCATTTGACAGTTGAACTGTTTTGAACATTGTGAACACACTAATCTGCACTTAAACAGGGTTGAGGATTATGATTTGTATTGCAAAATTCTGAATTTTTTTTTTGGCATTCATGTTCCTCTAGGATCATTTGACAAACGGTTATTAGAATTCCAATATAAATAATAATCCAGAGCTTCTTTCAATTCAGTGTTACACCGTCAAAAACTTTTACTTTCCATTAATAGAGGCAACATGTTTCTCTTCTGGCCAAATTGATAGGGATCTGTGAGAATATCAATATCAATATTAATAGAGGCAATATGTTTCTCTTTTACTCTCTCTTTTGGCAGTGTTGGTGGTGCAGACTATGGATCTGTGAGAATAGGTGCCTTTATGGGCAGAAAAATGATAAAGTCAATTGCATCTGCTGTGCTGTCTAAATCATTCCCAAGTGCGAATGGTTTGACTCCTGAGGAGTTGGAGGATGATGGCTTTGAACTACTTAAAGATGAATCTTCATTAGATTATCTTTGCAACTTGTCACCACATAGGTAAAGTTCTTTATCTAATATATTAAATTCACATCGAAAATTTTTGGTATTATAACTATGACAATATTTATTATCATAACTTTTTGCAACTTACTGACCCGACTCCATACTCGTCAACATCTGAAAGGACAAAAATTGAGCTGTTGGTATCCTTAATACTTGCAAGTCTTATTTTCATAAGAATAATGTCAAGAAAAGATTTAAGTCATGACACCAAGTGGAATCATATTTGCATTTCTATTAAATTAGAAGAGAGGTGTAAACTATGCCCTCCTTAGGCAAAATACTTGGAGTTTAAAACCCTATTCAAGTGCCCAACCTACAATGTTTTTCATAGAACATGTAGAAAAATCAATAATAACTCATCATTACTTAATCGTTCTGCTGTGAAAATCTCATACTTCTGATTTCTTATTTATTTTTTAACAAGGCTCCTGGGTGTATTATAATTTCATATTCGTATGATATTTTCTATTTTATAGATATGAAGGTCTTTATGGTAAAATGCTTCCCGAATCAATTCTTGGCGAGGAGTTCATGGAGAAGTATGTTGATCACAATGATCCTGTCACAATAATTGATCAGAAGCGTACATATTCAGTGAGAGCACCAGCTAGACATCCCATATATGAAAATTTCCGTGTCAAGGTGGGTAAATTGGTAATAAAAGTTGTCATCCATAAGCTGGAGGATGACTTTAAAAGTATCTTTTTGAGTTGGTACAGATATCTGCCCACACATTCTTAGAATTATTGTAAGTTACTTTTGGTATTTTTTGCAGGCCTTCAAAGCATTGCTAACTTCAGCATCTTCAGATGAGCAACTAACAGCTCTTGGGGAGCTACTATACCAGGTATATCAGAAGCTCTGTCTGGATGAATGCAATTTGCTTCAAATTGCTAAGTGACCGTATGTTTTATTGATAAAATTGTGCGACTACTTAGAAGCTAAGGTAATCATGGAGACTTAATATTTGGATTGAAAATATCCTCGTGGTTAGAAATTGCTGGATTATCACAGAATTGATCATTTAACAACCATATAATAAGTTTTTATTTTCCAAACAAATATATATTAACACCTATAAAAGCTTAGGCTTTTGGTAAGTCTTGATCGGTTCTTGATCATGCTAATATGTTCTTGAGTAAAACAGGCGCTAGAATTATGATGTATCTTCTTTGGAAATTCGGGTGAGAAAAGCCATACTGTTGATGTACACTTGTTCTGCAGTGTCACTACAGCTACAGCGCTTGTGGACTGGGCTCCAACGGGACGGATAGGCTTGTACGGTTGGTACAAGAGATGCAACATGGAAAATCATCTAAATCTGAAGATGGCACATTATACGGAGCAAAGATCACCGGCGGAGGTTCTGGTGGAACAGTTTGCGTAGTTGGCAGAAACTGCCTGCGCAGCAGCGAGCAAATTATAGAGGTACTCTCAAATTGATGTCAGCAATAATACTTTTTTTTTTTTGCATTTATCCGTTAAATATGTTTGTCAGTTTTTTTCACTTTATTGGTCTTCAGATAGGCAGCCATCTAAATGAGACATTGTCAGCTTTGGTTCTGTCATTTACAATCCTGGATTAGTTTGACATTACATCTTCTGTTTGAATGCATTATTGTATTCTCCATGAATCATGATGTACTCAATATTCCAAACTGACCAGAGTTTATAGATAGAAAATATTGTATTCTGAGATTTCACAATTATGAATTCAAGGGCTTTTCAGAATGAAGGTCGCCGACAGTTTAGAAATTTAATTATTTTTGTTCGAGCTGTGTTCTAATTCTACCAAACTATGTTTATGATAAAAATGCAGATTCAGCAAAGATATAAAGGTGCAACTGGCTATTTACCATTCATTTTCGAGGGTTCATCGCCTGGAGCAGGGAAGTTCGGGTACATGAGAATTCGAAGGCGCACAACTTCTCAAGTGAATTGATTGCCTCTGATCTCGTTTTCAATGATCCGAGAACATCATATTGATTTATTTTAGTGATGGTTTAGGTCTGCACAGTCAATAAATTAGTTTTCATGTAGCCTCTGTCCCAATTTGTATATGGACTATTCTAATAATGGAGTGCATATTATGCAATCCGACTCTGACTCAAAATTGTCTCAACAAAGTTTAAACTCTTGAAAATTTCTATTCCTGACTCTCGTTGCAGTAGCTTCGTCAAATTGCTTGCTAGAACGCAATATATACGTAAATTTAAGAAACTTAGCATGTCGGAGTTATTGAAAAATTACTTAAGTCTATAGGTCTTGAGTCGGAATCTCGGCTACGGAAACTCGGAAAAGTCTCGAGTTCGAATACACAGCACCCGGCTCCGGCTGTGAACATTTTTTTTAAAAAAAAAAGTTTTTCATTAATCGTTAATGGTCGAATAGAGAAACTGAATCTTAATGAACCCAACAGCATCTGGCAAAGGTGAATGAAAGCCGTGACGACGACAGGTAAAGGTTTTGAAGAACCTTTAGAACTTGATAGAATAGAAAACTCTATAGAGAGAGCAATCAGTTTGAATCCAGATTAATTACATATACATACATAATTTGAAGATTCATTGTATTCAAATCTGTGATTAATCTGTTGTTCAAAACCTTACATTGTGTAACAATCAGTTTAGTTGGATTGGATGTCACACTGATTCGGAGCCAGACTAGAGGTGGTCGTACTTATTCGGAAAAAAAAAAAGATTCCGACAAAGTAGGATGAACAACATCATCTTATTGTTCTTGTGAGTTAAAAATGGAATTTTTTTTCCTTTGCTTCTAGCAAAATGTTTGCATCAATCGATTATTTCAAGGGAGTAAAATGCAGTTCAAGGTCTACACATATATACATACAGATTGAAGTTAAGTCGTTGGAGAGTTCGTGCCATTATAGAAGGATTCATATGTTTCCACTCTTGGCTTTGAATCAGGAAGCTCCAGTTCTTGCTTGAATTCAGCAGTCATCTTGATGAAATCATTCATGTGTGCTTTCTTCCATTCCTAGCAAATAATAAATACATGAAAAAAGAAGCAATCAGTAAATCAAACAGAACAAAATGCTATCATGACCATGACAAAAAACCCGCCAAAAATGTATCTTATAACGATTCAAATCAGGCGCAATCATGATTTCAACAACTTGTCCCTCTGTTACTCTGACTCCAAATCTCAAGAGGCCATGGATGGAAAAATTTATTAGTTGCAGTCTGATACATGCCAGATCCAGATGTAAAGGATAAACACAGTAAGATGGCGATAAATTATATTTCCGTGAAACTTCAATATCTTAACTCAGGTTAATTTTCTTAGATTCCATAAGAGCTTGATATTCAAGATTTATAATAGCTTCCCAATACAGGTTTTTTCACAAGTAACGCCGTATTTATTAGCTGCAAAAAAAAAAGGATTAAACAATACTTGATCACTACCCTAGAACCTCATTTGGAGTATATCAGGAGATGAAGTTAACGAATAAGAAGGCAGAATTCTCCATTAAGACCACTAAGCATCCTTCTAATTTTTCCGTGAATGTTGGTCTACCAGAAAATTAAAACTGGCTTAGTTCATAGTGTAACCGACAACTATTCTTCATAGCAAACTAGATCTTTGAGCAAGTGCAGAATCGTTGCTCATCATAATCTTAAGAGAAAAGAAAAATGGAAGTTTACCTCAAAATCCCACTCTCCGTACAAGTTTGGATCATATTTGTTGCCCCAAACATATGCATGTGCTTGTAAAATCTCAGAACGATCCTGCAAAACATCACACAATCCTCCATGGTCAAACAAAACCACATTATCATTGCTTCAGATGCTTTGATCTTGGTGGAGGCGAGTAAGGGCTCAGGATTAGATGAGTCTTATTTTGGTGTCGTCATTTCTAATTTTTGTTGTCAAGTCTTGCTTCGGTTAGAGTCATGCATGTTAACAGGTTACAGAACAAACTTGCCCACCATCTTGCTAGAGCAGCTGCATTTTTGCCTGAGTATTCTACTTGGGGTGGGCCTTTTGATTACGATTTTTCTGCTGCCTTGAATCATGCGAGTTTAAATGTTGAATGACATGCGCTTATTCCAGTTCAAAAAAAACAAACCACATCAATTTTTAACAACTTTACGGCTATAGAAAAAGAAAAGAAAGAAGCTTATGGGGGCATCTGCTTAATTGTTTTGAAATTTCCTCTATTAAACTTGCAACAAGAACCTTCCCAATCCATATAACCCATCAACAATATTCAATTTTCAGGGGATCCGCTTCTTCAAATCTGATCCAACCCCTATTATCAGACTACCATATAATATAACCACCCAACTGTGAATCATCCAATGGTATTATTCAAATTAAAGGCAAAAATAATTGCACTGAAGACACAACTATGAATGCAGAGATTAATCTCAATCAATTTCAGCTCAATTATAAACAAAGTGAGGGAGAATTTTGAGAATCATCTCATTCAATGCAATAAAAATAAGAACTTGGAGATGGGTTCAATGGAATTGAATCGCTTACCGCCAAATAGACATCAACAGTAGTCCTTTCATATTCAACATCCTCAAATGTATCCAAAATATCGAGCTCAGCGCCAGAGATGCCCAGAAGGACTCTGCCGGTAACCTTCTTGTTTTCTACAGGAAGAATAGCTGGATACACTCTTGCTTTTATGCTGAACCTGTGACTGTCCAACAAAGCCATCACAGTCACTAACATTCGTACCTTACAAAATTGTTTTTTTTTAATGCAAATACCAAACAAACAAAAAAGAAAAAAAGGAAGAGACAAACTGGTTGTTGAGGATGGCAGTGGAGGATGGAGGAACGAGATTGAGAAGGACCCGAACGACGTCGTCAGCAAGGAGACTGCCGTACACGAACACGTTGTGAAGGTCACTTCCCACCACAAGAGATGAGGATCCCATTTTTATTTTCGTCTTTTGCCGTTTAGCGAGAGAGTTGTAGGATGGATGGTTATTAATCAATGGGAGGTTGATTTTGTTCTATGTTCAATTAATGATAGTAGAAGAAGAGGATAACAATGATTGATTATTTGTTCCACGTTCAAATTCCATTGTAGGTTTTTTCTTTTAACTTTAGATTTTGGTTTTGAAGATTAGTGTTTACCTCTTTGTGCTTGGATGCCAATGTGGAGAACAGTGAGAACCTAAATAATGTGAAAACAAAAGCATTTTAACATGAAAAATTAAGAATCATTTATTAAACCTTAGTTGTTAGTCACAACAAGGTCAATATAAATAAAGGAAAACCAATTTTTTTAAGAAAGTTACAAGCTTTTTTTAGGGATATGAAGAAAAAAAGAGTCGGTTATGGTAGTGTTATTGATGGTGGCAAGGGTGATGTGGTGCCGACGGTGGCATCCGGTGCCAGATGGGAATGCTTGCAAAGACTGCATAGTAAACTAGATGAAGTATGGTTGCCCAACATGTGTTTTTATGAAACGATGCATGGCCAAGTGCTTGTGGGGTGGAACTTCCAAGGCTAAATGCACCTGAAGGGATGACAATAACGGTGCAAAAAAATGTGAATCAAGCTGTGAATAACTTTGGTTACGTGGACTTGTACAAGTGGCATTATTTGTCCACATGGTAAGCTGATTTGATCAATTCAGCTTCTGTGTCATGTACAGTCATTAAGACTTTTGAATTCTAGATTGATTTCGGTCATTTTGAGTTCTCTAAATGGAAAATACTTACCAACATTTTTTGTATGGCATGTTCATGCACCGAACAAATAAATGAGCGAGCATATGAGTAGGAACATAATTTCAGAGTGGGTTCAATTATTTACATGTTATTTTTCTTGTTTGGTATATGAACAGAGTCATATACCAAATGTAAGTAAGAATTTCCTGAAAGAAATAAAATATGCACTTATGTGACTTTATTGAAGAAAAAAAAAGCACTTGTATGACCATAGAGAAAGCACCCCGACACTTTCGTGACCATGGATGAAATTAACCTATGCTTGCATTACAAGCGGCATAATGATTGGAAAAATAAAACGCCATAAGATTTATTGTATTCCAGATATTAGCAAATTGAGTAACATTTCGAAGAGATTTGACTTAAAAAGTTGCTCATTTTGGAAACTTAAAAAATTGAGTATAATTTGGAGTATTGAAAAAAGAAGGGTGATGTAGAAAAATGGGGAACAAAATAAAAAATAATTTTTATAATACAACACTAATTGAAAAGCTTATTAAAAATAGAAATATGGAATAAAATATTCAAAAATACAACAATTTGACCGTGTATTGTCCACATTTTAACCAAACCATTTAAATCAGTGAGAAAGAGTACAACTCAAGAATAACCCGAGTATAGAGTACAACTAGAGTACATATGGAGTACAATCCGAGTACAGAGTAGTGTAATGAAAGCTTTGTTGACCAGCAAAGACTGAGTACATATAGAGTACAATTCGACTACAACTCAAGTATAGACTAGAGTTAATGAAGGGTCTTTTTACTAGAAAAAATGAGTACATATGGAGAACAATTTAAGTACAAACCAAGTACGATGAGAGAACAACACGAGTATAACTAGAATAGCAATAAAAATGGAACTCTTTTAACTAGTATAACCGAGTACATTTGAAGTACAACTCAAGTACAGACTGGTAAAACAACTAAATGGGAACAAATAGAGAACATCTTTGACAATGAGTACAAACAGAGTACAACGCAAGTACAAACAACAAAAATGATAACAAATAGAGACTAAATACAAAATAAAAGATGAGTACATGCCAAAATTTTATGACAAGTATAAATGAGAACAAAAGGAAGTATCAAATGAGTACAATGAGAGAACAACACGAGTACAAAACCGAGTACAATAATAAAATGAGACCAAATGAGTCAAGTTTTTTAAGACTTATTAATTACATCAAAAAAAATGTCTACAAAAACGAGTACGACAAAAGTACAAATCAAGTACATAATGAAACATTAATATTAGGAATTGAAAGCTTAATTTTTTCATGGCTTATAAGACTAAAGTACAACAAGAGTACATTCACTAAAAAATGCTCACATAAATGAGTGAAATACGAGTACCTTAACTAAAATCGAGTATTAATTTAGTGAACTTGGGTCCTTTTTGTTGTGTAATCTTGTTGCATTCAACCTTTAATTTCTTAAAAAAAATTAAAATACTGGTCCTTTTCGCTAGTGGTGTAGCTACGGTCCTGAAAAACAATTTTTTAGGTGAGTACAAAAGGAGTACAGAACAAGTACAAAACCAAAATTTTTAAAACTTGGTGAACTTTGGTCGTTTTTGTTGGGGTGCAACTAGGGTTTTAAAACCTTAGTCGCCGCCGCCTCTCTCCACCCTGACCACGGCTCTCTATCTATCCCGCTTTTACTCTTTTAGCTCATCTCTACCTAGATCTCTCACTCTCTCTCAATCGTCCTCGCGTCGCCATCTCTCTCCGGATTTGGTATCACATCACATTCTTTCAAGTTCGTCAATGAAGAAGAGAACTGAGGAGGGGGAAGACCGAGGAGGAGGATAGGAGTAGATCAAGAAGAAAAGAGAGAGAAAGGAAAGAAAAGAAGGGAGGAATGAGAAGGAAGAGAGGGAGGCCGAGGAGTAGAGCAAGGCGGAGGAGGAAAGGGCGGAGGAGAAGAAGATGGTGGCGAAGACAAACTGGGAGGAAGAGTCAAAGAGGAGAGAGGGTGAGGCATAGAAGGAGAGAGAGGAGAAGAGAGAGGGGGGAGAGAAAGAGAAAGGCTGAAAAAAAAAAAAGAAAAAGAACATAAATAGTATGGTATTAGGAAAATAAAAAATAATATTGTTATGTATTAGAGTACATGATTGCTTGAATTGTGTTTATGAAATAAAAATAAGAAAAGCATGGGGTGTAATTTCGTCAAAAAAGAAACGCTTAGTTTTATATATTGATATTCAAATCAACAAATTGTTGGTTTAGTGTAGATAATATGGTAGCTCTAATTGAAGCGAAAAAAAGATGCTCCAATCGAACTAGTTGCTTACTTGCTTACGCTTTGTAAATAAAACAAAAAAAGGCAAGAAAGGTGAAAAATATTTTTCAACAGACTATTTTTACGAGCAAATGATAAGCATAACCCATGGAAATAGGATTTAAGCACAAGAAAGAATTGCAAGTAAAGTCTAAGACCATAATTTGCTAGAATCAACTTAAATAGCAGACATTACATCACCAAGTTTGCAGTATAACAAAGTCCTATTTGGTGAAGAGTACATGAAAAGAAGAGTGACCGAATGTAGCAGCGCTTCTGCCATAGGCGACATGATCATATGTTCATCGGCTCAGGAGCAGGTGCATTTAGAATGTCCAACAATGAATTTTGGGGCTCCAGCTCCTCGTGCCAGAGTGGAAGGGTGTCGCCGGGGTAATAGTTTCTCGTCACCCCCTCCGAGTTTATCTGAAACACCAAACACCACATTGCAATGATTCCAATTTCAAACATTATATGCACGCTGCAACAACTAACATACGATGAAGAATCAATTAGTCACAAGGGTTCCAAGAGTCTTACGATAACCGTGCGGACAACACCACCACTAGCACCATCTCGAGCA
>CAODLS014074894.1:0-12738 GCA_948243855.1 Flueggea neowawraea
AATTTTTACAAATTGACATCCTTAACATCTCCAAGCACCAATTGCTAGGATCAAAATTGAACGGATCAAATTGGGAATGATCTGAATGCTACAAAAGACAGGTCAGAAATGGGTGGGGTATTATACATTGAAATAAAGAACAAGAACACAATACCCATTAAATACCAACTTCAAATATAGAATTTCAAATCATAAAAACAATAACCATTCATTAATATGCAAATATTCATCATTAGCTTACATCTCTAAGTCCTAACAAGAGATTTAAGCTACCATAACTAACATAAAACAAAATAGAAAAAAATAAAAATAAAACATTGTAACCAAGCTAATAAGATGAAGAGAAAGAGGAAATATGGAAGTCAAGAGCCCCTTTTTAATATCACTTTGAAAGAGAATGCTCAAGACCTCCAAGCTTTCCCTTGTTCTTCAAACCCTAATCTAACGTTTTTGAAAGAAAATAACAAAGAGATTTTTTTATGAAGTAGAGTGTGTACAAAATGTTCCTAAATGTGAAAATAAGAGGAGTATTTATATCTCATATGTGACCTCAAACCCTTCAATAATTCTTGAAAAAAGTGATATTTAAATGTGTATTGGTCCCCACCTTTTTGTCCTCTTTCGCCACCATCTTTCTCTGTCTTCCAGAAGGGCCATGGTCATGGCTCGCTACTGTCCAAATTTATCTCCTTCAGTAAGGCCTCGGTCTGGACACCATGACTGTGGCGTTGGCCATGGTTATGGCCTGCAGGGTGTGACGACAAAAATTTCTCCATTTGAGCTAATTTGTTTGTGCTTTCTTCCATTGATATTTCAAATTTAAAAACATATTTGTCATTCCTTTTTAATGTGTTTTCATTCAAATTTCATGCATTCACATCCAAGCTACATAATATACAAAAATCATATAAATTCGTGGACAATTAAGTACACTTAGAACCAAAATGCCATCAATTTATGCTTGAATTAATATGTAAATTTAGCGTATATCAGAACCTTCAAATTTCCATGCTAGTGTAAGAAGCCTTGTTCTCTTCCTCATTTGGTCCGTAAGTCTTTGGTGTTGAACTTCCAGAGGGGCTTTTAAATTTTTTTGGTTATTTCATGATTTTGAACTACAAAGAATAAAGATCGCAAGAGCACAAGTTAGTAGGCCTTATGGACACTAGGAAAATTAAGGGAAAAAACAATAGCTTGCTCCTAGAGAAAAGTAACGTAAAGAATAGGCCAAGTGGCCATTATATTAGGGGGACCCTTGACAATGTTACCAGAAAACTTCCAAATCAAAGATTGGCGAAAATTTGAAGAATGTGTCAGTAGGCTATTATTGAAAATTTTTTCCTCACTTGTCAAGTTTTGCAATATATTTATGATATTTATTTAGGTGAACATGTGAAAAATTCCAAAAGTCAACCAACAAAATTCAATGGGCCTATACAAAATCATATGAAATGAAATAGTGCCTTCTAGAAAGTCAAGTCCCTTAAAGAACTTGCACAATATGATTTTCCAAATGCTTATCGATTGTTAAGCTAACCGTAAAAATGGCCACCTAATGCCAAAGTAAAGATTGTAGGTCAAAACAAATTTAAGCCATAGAGGTAGTAAAATTGGCCTCCAACCATTTGATAAATGTGAATCACAACAACAATTTACAATTCAGGCACAAAGTTTTAACAACTTGTAATGGGGGAACTCATTACCTAATTCTCCTCTAAGCTCATGATTGTCGAATTAACTACACAAAACTTTTAGTTACTATGCCTGAGATATGAGAATCAATGAGGCCTTTTGAGTGTGGCCCCTTGAAATTTTTTGAGCTGCAAAAAGGAGCAAGAAAAACCAAATTTGACATTGAAAACAATCCAAGGACTAATGTTCAAGAATTTTTTTCTTATGAATTTCTTCACAAGATTCTTCTCTGAGCATAATTTTCCTGGCAGCAGAGGGAAAATAAAAATTTGACAGCATTTCCCCTTGTTTTGGTTTGTAGATCTCTTCTTTATAAGGCCAACAACAAAGACCACAATTCAATAAGTTCATATTCAGTTCAGAGATCACGTTTACAGTTGAAAAAAAAAAAGGTTCCAGTAGTTCAAATTCTAAAGCAAAAACAATCACCTGCTTTTCCAATATGCTTTCCATGTCGAATCAATGCAAAATGTTATTGGACCTATAGAACTAAAAAAAATAAAAAATCAAGATAGTTCATGTGATATCTCGCTTGTTTCCAACCAAATCTTCCACAACATTGAGTTCAATTCTGATTTGATTTCGAACATTTTTTCGATTCAAATCTTAGATGTTCTGAAGATGGAAAAAAATGTTTTGGAGTGTTCAAATTCCTTGGAACTCAGTGGAATTTATGAAAATTCAGCCCCCAAAACACTCGTTGACCCCTGAAACATGCGTCTATCCAACCCATAGAGTGAAATGCACATCTGCTATGCTGAGACGTGTGTCTGTGCTCAGCTGGGTGACGAAACATGTGTCTCATCCCCTAGACACTCTAAAAACATTGTGTTTTAAACCTGCTATGTTTCAACTTTAAAAACCCGACTTCCTGTTGATTTTTATCATCTTCCTCACTCTTTCTCACCTCAAACCCGTCCATTTTCATTCCCCATTGCCCTCTATCCATCTCTTGTGAATTCTTAAGGTAAGAACAATAATTCTACTCCATTCTTTCCTTCTTATTTTTTGAAATTTCATATGGGTTTCGTGGTTGTTTACAAGAATGTGATGTTTGGGTAATGGGTTAGCTAATGTCCAAAATTTTGAGCAATTATTGATGGATTTGAATGGGGTTTTTGCTAGAGTTAGGTATGTGGAACACGAAAATGCATGAATTTAAGTGGGTTCTAAAGATTTGATGTGGTTTTGATGTGAGCTAAGGTTAGGTTCGGGTTTTTGAGGAAAATGGATGATTATGTGTTTCTTTGATGAAACAGATAGTATATTGGTGTACTTGAGGATGTTTGGAAGTGATTTGGAATGATTATTGTCAATTGAATTGAAAGTAGGGTTTTTTCGGACAATTTTCTCTCGTAAGGACTAAAACTGTAATTGTCTAGGAATTGAGTTCTGCTTTGTAATTTGTAATAACTTGGGGACTAATTAGAAATTTTTAGTAAGTTAAGGGACTGATCCTTAATTTTTTGAAGTCTTAGGGACTAAAGTATAATTTTACAAAATTTGAGGGACTGACTTTAATTTTATGTAAAGTTCGATTTTCGAGGCAAGAACGTTAAATCTCCAATTGAAATAGGTTTTTCAACGTCAGGAGAGGGTATGCATTTACATTTGAATGTCATGCAATCTGTATAGTCACAGTACCAATACCACATTTTTTTACCTTGTCTGATATATATCGATTTTAGCTTCTTGTTCACGCCAGCATGACCAACCACCGCCTAATGGTGCGTGACTTAGCCATTCAACTTAGATATCAAGATGAGTGGATGAAAGCTTCAAATACATAGGCTTTGTCTTCTGAAAACCCTATGTTTTTTGCTGTGTTTGGTTATTATCTGAAATCTGATTAATTAACGGTCTGGCTAATTTAATAATTTGACTTATGTGATAATTAATAAAAGTACTCAATATTCTTCTTAAATAAATATATATACATATATATATTTTTCAGTAAATTAATTTTTTCTCTGCATGATTGTCTAATCTCCTATTTATATTGATATGATATATTTTGGATACAAGACACTTAGCTATGAGGTAATGTAACCTTTGATATACCACTTCTTTGTCAAAGCCCTTAGTTGCCAAGGTAAAATGGTGGTCGTGTGTCCATATAGACACACGTACTCTGATTGTACACACACACACACACATACACACACGAGTGTATACTACTAGTATCTAACTATACATGTGCCTGTGGTATTTTTCAAAAACTTTTTCAAAATGGTTTATGTGAGCCTGGAGGCGATATGGAGTGTCATTCCTCACTGAGTTTTACTCACCCCTTCTAACATTTTTTAGGTACTTTTTGACTTCTGCAACCGTTCGGCAACCTCGATCTCAATGAGACACCTTTGATATTAGTGAGTGCTTTTTTGTTCGGGCTCTGAGTTTGCTTTAGGATTAGAGCTCCACACTGAGATGCTACTGGGTTAATTGGTGATTTTGGATATTTTGACATTTGTATTTATTTCCCAACTTTTACTATTATTTTGGTAAATCTTATTTTGATATATTTATATTTTACTATTCATATAAATTATGTTTTGTTATAATATGTTTATTATAATTTATATGGTTGATTAATAAATGTTATAATATTGAATAAGTTGGGTAAAATATCTGATTCTCTGAGGCTTGTGCGAGATGAGTCGGACCTTTGGTATGGTCCGGTTTCGGGTCGTGATAGTCCATGTATTCTAGCTTGAGAGAATTTTTTTGTTGCAAATTTGGTGGAAAAATTTCTCTTTCGAAGTAAGCAAAAATACGAATATAAGGCTGGAGGATGTCTTGGATTAGCAACAAGTTCTCTTTCGAACGCACAACGAAGGTGAGAACATATCTACAAGAAATTGGGAGAGCTTATCCTCTCTGTCACTTGTTCGTCCAACACAAAACGAATGACAATGTGACAACTTCTTTGGCAGTGTGGCTAGTAGCATTAAGTAGACAATGATATGCTCTTCTCGTTGGCATAGGACATAACGAATGATGGAGGAGGCTAGGTTGGTCAAGAGCTTGGTTTTGAAGTGTATTTGTGTGGTTTGGCTTTTTGTTGTGAATAAAATGAAATGGATTTGCTATTGAGTGGTGTAAAAATTAACTTTTCTTAAGCGATGGGCCCTACTATTCAAAACTTACAAATGGCCACCATTTTTAAGTCTTTTTGGGAATTGAGAAAAAATATCGCAGAGAGCTTCATTTGCATAAGGAGCTCTAAGAGGGCATCAACTTGAAATTTTCTGAAAAAATTGCAGAAAACATATGTGTTCATGGTTTTCACCTAACCATAAATACGCTGTGTACAATTGTTCATGCCAAAATATTTTCGACTAGGGCCTTTGGGGCAAGTCGAATAATTTGCTCTGGTTAACATTAATTTAGGTCGAGCAAGTAGTTAAAGCCCACTAATAATTCTGCAATAAATGTCAATGGAGTTTTTTTGAAAGCATATAAAAAAGAGTTCAATCATATCTTAAAGAGATCCACTCGAGATTCTAGTGAATTAGATAACTCCCCTTAAGGAATTCAACTTTATCGTAATGAAGATGACAAATGAAGTGATTTGGATAAAGTGGGTCGTGAGAATTATCATATTTTACCAAGAAGAACTTATGATCAAGTTATTTCATTTGATAACAGTCCCCTTAGATAATCGATGAGTTTTCTAGGGGACTTAGGTTTCTTCGTGATCAAAATATTTATTAGAGACATGACTGAAAATCACTAAGGGGACTATCAGATTCACTAAAGGGGCTTATCACTAAGTGTAGTTCATCTTAGATTGGTCCCTCTGAATAATTGGGAAGTTTCCTAGGGGGATTGGACTCTATCATGATCAAGATGTTTAATAGAGGTATGTGGCCCAAAATCACTAAGAAGCCTATCAGATTTTGTCACAGCCATGCCCAGAATTATATATATATATATGAGCATGCATTGCATACTATATATATGTAGGATATATGCATCGATATGAAATTGCATATGTTGTCCATATGGTTAGAATAGCTTACAAGAATGATAAAAGGTTTATCGGTAGGAGAATCAGGGTTCAAAGTGAAACATTTAGGAAAGAAGGGTAATTAGGAGGTTTTGTAATTAAATCAATATAGTGGTATAAATTGTATAATTTTTTACGACAATTGTAGCCTTGCTTAGGTGTTAAAAATACAAGAAAAGGGGTTGATAGTAAGAAGAAACATAGTCGTTTCTGATTAGACCTCTTAAGCACGTTGTCACTTCGTGCTTAGGATAAACTTGATAAAATCAAAAGTTGAGCAAGTAGGAATCATTTTTTCCACGCTTAGGTCATAAAAATAGTAGAAAATAGAAGAGTAAGGGGAGGAAAACGAGGAGAAGAACATATTTGCTTAGCAAATTCAATAGGAAAGCTACATATCGTCAATTTTGCATCTACTGCATCCTAGGAGTAAAGTAAGTATTTCTCTTCATTCATAAATGTTTAATATGTATTAGAACATGTATTTAGAGGTATGATGCTGATTGGAACACAAATTGAGCATAAACACAAATGAAATAAAATATGGGTTTGATTGTGTCTAAATTTCAGTCTGTATCGCAACCTTGTTTTGACGCAGTTAGGGATGGATTTAGTGTAAGTGTAAAACATTAAAGTTGTTTAGTATATATCTTTAAGTTTTTAGATGCTACATATTAGTATAATGAACAATACATATGAATAAGTGTAAACATGTCTAATCTGGCTGAATTTGTAGTTCCATATTTTGCGTAGACCTCATCTCAGTGACTTAGAGTAAGATTTTTGGTATAAGTAAATGCTTATATGTTTTTTTATGTGGTTTAAATTTTAGAATAAAATGAGTTCGTTTGGTTTTGACGAGAGAGGAAAACGCAAACTGGCCAGAATGTGTAAATAGGCCTAATTTGCATTTCGTCAACCATTGTTGAATATTCAATGACACCTATAAAAGTGGTCCAAAAAATGTTAGAATGTCTTAATTCATACCGAATTGTATGTATAAGTACATGTTAGAAGTGCCAACATCAAAACATGCATCATTCGACCATCGCATGCATACTCTGGTGCATACACATTCTGTATTGAAAGGAAATTGTGTGATTATGTGTATTAGGCAAGAAGGGCTACGGAGAGGCTCCAGGGGCGAGCTAGGAGATTGGAAATTTCTTTGTCTTGTGAGTGAACCTATTACATGATTTACTTGCTATATTATATATTGTCTAATATATTGGTATGCTATGATCTGACATGAAATATGTGGAAATATTGATATGGGATATTGTTCACGATCTAATTATGTGATATTGGTAAATTCTTATTTGATACGCATTCAAGTGTTGGTGATAATATGCTAAAAAATATATGAGTTATTCAAAATGATATTGAGATACATCTGCATAAATGTTTTGCATCTAATTTCATATGGCTCAAAAGAAGCGGTATGACCAATGTGTTTAGATGTGCGCAATTCCATTGGAAATATTGGTTATATGAGAAAGTAGACAGAACTAAGTGTTATACACAGCCAAAACTCGTATAAGCCATATTTGGTTCATTCTACTATATTGGTTATATGAGAAAGAAGATGGAACTAAGTGCTATACGTAGCTAAAACTCGTATGAGTCATCTCTAGTTCTGTCACGACCCGTTTTTGGACCATGATCGGCATAAGAGGCAAACTGTCTATGGGAGCCCGACCCATCTCGCACAAGCCTTGGGGAACAGAAACATACCACCCAAATACTTTTATTCATTAACCGACTTATTAGTCATGTTAAAACAGTTTAATAGATATTAAGTTTGAAAATAATATCCTCGAATAATAATAAGTACGTTATCAAAATACTAAATAAATAAATATAGTTAAAACAATTAACCATTTTATTATCAAATACAAATCCATAACCCACTACCCGGTGTGGAGTATCTAACATAACAAAACTCGGCCTGAATAATTGGGCACTCATTGCTGACAAATGCACCTCACTTGGTAACTGAATGCCAAAGAATGACCTAAAACATAGGATAAAATTGAACAAGAAAAGAAACGGGCGGGCGGCCGGGGGGGGTGGAGAGGGATAAGAACCCTAGTGAGTGGATAAACACCTCAGAGAGGCTCTCAACCCCTCAAAACAGTTTTGGAAACCTTCCAAAAATACCACATGCAATATAAGTGTATATATACGTATACACACTATAGGCATAATAACAGTTTTTCGAAAACCACATTGAAATCCTTCGCAAACAAACAGACAAACAACATTCACCCAAATTGAGTAAAGACTAAATTAAATAAAAATATTTAATTTCTCAAATCCAAAATGGCCAAAATATTTCCTTCCAAACAATTACAAAAACTCTTCCTTATTTTCCCAAAGTTTTCACGAATAATATTTTCTCAAAACATTTTCAGAGAGGAACTCCAAACTATTTACAGAGAGAAAAACCAAAGTATTTTTACGGAACTAGAAACTTATAATCATAGTCATCCAGACTCGGACATAGCCAAAACATTCTTTTCAAAGTATTTGCCAAAATTCACATTATTTTTCAAAAATATCTTTAGAGAAAAACACCAAAAGTTTAACGGGACCTGAATCTAACATGTTGACTCGATAATAGCCACAACGACAAAGATTAGCCACTTAGTCACCATGGTATAGCCACTAAAGCAAGTATAAGCCACAAAGGCACAAAGTATAACCATTTAGGCAGATGATACAACATCGGCGTATCAAATGCCACGCTACCTCGTAGCTAGGTGTCCCAAATCAAAATGTTTTACCAAACAACATATTGAAATGCTTATCAAAATATCCAAATAGAAAACAAACAAAATGGATAAATTATTCACCAAAATATAGCAAACATGTAGACAAAATGTTAGTCCCAAAATACATTTACTTTTCAAAGCAAAAGTCTTAGTGCAGAAACTTACTTAATTTAGAACGCAACATTCGTTTTAAAAAACATTCTTAAAACCAAAAGAACATTTTCTGCAGAACATACCTTGAAATCTGAAACATAATGTTTATTACCCAAAATCATAATAAATATTAAAGCATAATATTTATTTTCAGAAACTGTAAAAAATTCTCAGAGGAAATCTCATTTCCACAACAGAGGTTTTCACATAGATCCAGTTTTAGCATTTCTTATTCTTTAATTATTCCATATTGCATACCAAGTCAAGACATGTCAAAACATATAATTTTAGGAGACATAAACTATGTGCCTAAAGTGGTTACCACACTCACCTGGACGACGTGCAAATAGTCCAATTGTTGGCCACCGGGGAACGGCTTATCACCTTGGAAATCCAACCGAGCTGAATACAACATTTATTACAACAGAGTCTAATATTGTACTGTGAAATATGCAAGCAATGCAGATGCCTGTCTCAACCCACGACGAATGAAAAACCTAATGCCAATGAATATACAACACTCTCGCCTCAAAAAATCAAACATCTCGCAAAATTATAGTTTGGTCCCCCGACATCTGTAAAATTATGATCTAGTCCTCAAAACATAAAAAATTACAAAATAGTCCTCAAAGTATTCTTAATTCATCTACTAATCATTCAAGTAGTCAGAATCTCCAAATTAGTCTCATAACTCTCAGAAAATGCAAAATACAAAAAATTGCATCTTTGGTCCCTCAGGACCCTGGCTTACTCAAGTAAGCCAAAGTGCTTACTCGAGTAAGAGCCTACAATGGCTTACTCGAGTTAGCCAGGTGCTTACTCGAGCAAGTGCACTTCCCAGATTTCTCCAAATCCGTCTAACTCCTATTTAATCGATAAAATTCTTTACCAATCACCTACATTACCTCTAAAAAACCTCATGAACATTAATCTAAGATCACATCCATCATGACAACTCGAAATTATCGAAAATCGACCAAAGATGAGGTGATTCAAATCCATTTATGAAGATCCTTAATTATTATGATTTCAAACTTAATCTAAGTGTTTTTAGACTCCCAAAGGCACGATCTAACAGCCATAAACCATCCTTATAAAACAGACATCACGAAATCAAACCTATGAACATTTTACCCAAAAACCTAAAATGAGCAATCTTGAATAAATAAGGAAAAGATAGGTGAAGGAGTACAATCTTACCTCAAAGGACGATTAGGAATGATGGAGGACAACTGAAAATGATTTGTGGGCAGATTGAGAGTGATTTGAGTGAAAGAAGAGAGTATGAGGCCAAATGAGTCGGGTGGGGGTATATATAGACCATTGCCCAAAACGACAAAGCATTCAACATTTTGCCTCGCTTACTCGAGTAAGAGGATTTCTTACTCAATTAAGACTTTCCCAGACATTCACCTAGATAGTCATCTTACTCGAGAAACTAAATTACTTACTCAAGTAATCAATGACTCATCTTACTCAAGTAACACTTTCTGCTTACTCGAGTAATCTATAACTCATCTTACTCTAGTAATACACTCTGCCTACTCGAGTAACTCCCTTTCAAAACCATTAATCATCCACTCAACACTCTAATCGTTCAAGATCAAATTGAGATCAACTAAATGTCAATTTTTTTGACAAATTGACATCCTCAGCATCTCCGAACACCAAGGATAGGTTCGAGATTGATCGAAACAAATTAGGACTGGTCGGAATGCTACAAAAGACAGGTAAACAATGGACGGGGTATTACAAGTTCATTCTACTATATTGGACTGGCCATTGATTTGTTTGATTTATGTGATCAGACTTACGAGTCAATTCTATTAGTATTGGAAAGATCTATGAGATCTATTATATTGAAAATCGGGGGCAATACTTGACATGTTGGGCCATTACTGAATGAAATGGACTTCCATTGCATACTTATTATATTTGGATGATTTGTTATCTATTGGATTGATTGTATATATTGTACCTTATTATAATGTTTCATATATGTTAGGTTCCTCTTGAGTTGCGACTCATATAAAGCACAAAAATTTTCCTAGGTATCAGTAGGTTAGCTTTTGTGCTGATTTCCAGGCTTGTACACATAGCGACGTGACAGACGTCGAGATGTCGCGATCACTCTCTCTTTCTCTCATTACCACGTATGCATATAAGGTTTTAAGGGTGAGATCTTCATGGCTCATCATGTAGAAGTTTTGTTTACCATATTTGGCTTGTACTATATGATAGATTTCATGTTTATAAATTTTGCTAGTTTTATCTTAAGAACTTGTTGTAAATTTGTTTGTATATGTAAATATTGTTATATGCTATGGAATTTACGATTACATGTTATGATAGTATGGGTGTTACAGATTTATCAAGGTGACTCATCATCAAAGATAGGGGCAATGTTCAACTCATACACTAAAACTGTCAACCATCCCTTTTTCCAGTAGAAGTTTTTCATCCATAGTAGTGAGAAGACTATAAATAGAAAATGACAGCAACAAGTAGGGTCCCCTTTCACATCACATCACATGGCAACTTACATGGTCTATCTTACTTAGTTTTAGTTTTATCTTTGTTCTTAGCATTTTCTCTTATGACCCTATTGTTATCTTCTTTATTTCCAGCCTTGTAATCACTTTCATTTTTTAATAATGCCGTCATTATGTTTGTGAATTTTTTATCAAGGAGAAAAAACCCATTTACAACAAGTGAGGTCCCTTTCTTGTTTATAATCTTGTGATTCGAAGTTGGAAGTTTGAGAAAACTATAAATTAGCTGGCACACTTAAAAGGGAAAACATTGTTCTCTTTTTTTCGAAACTTAGAAGTCAAACTTCCGTTCACTAACACTACAGCTCTCACAGTCTCCAAAATTTGTCGCACGAAAAGAAACCATTTGACACCAAATCCATTTGCTCCATTACCGCCAACAAAAATTTCCAAGAGACACTTTCATAAGTCTTTAAGAAATCAATTTTAAATAAGAACCCATATTGGCCAATAATTTTCGTACTGTGAACAACTTCATTTGCCAACATAGAACAATCCAAAATAATCCAACTCCGTATAAAACCATGCTGAATAGAGGAAATAATACTATCAATGTATGGCTAGAGACGCAAAGTCAAGACACTTGTAATTATCTTGAGCATAACATTTGTAAACAACCCACCACTTTTGGCACCCAAATAATAAAGGCAAAATCCAAGCCCTTCAGATTGTTGTCATCCTAATAAAATTGTTTAATGGACCCGAAGATTTTTGGGGATAATCATATTGCGTGTGGATCTAGTGAAACAGCACATAAGTAGACTTGACACCACATCTTTACCCAAAATCTTAAGGCATTAGCTTATGGGTCCACACCACTTATAAGTCATTCACTTACACCATAACTTTCCGATCTGGGTCAATTATCATTCCCATTTGCATATCTAACATTGTTAAAAAATAGAAATGATCTCACTTTGCATAAAATTCCATGCTCTTTTGTAGAAATAGAAATTGAAATTGTACGGTCCTGGTGGTTCATTTTCTCTGAAAGAGCAAATAGCTTGGTAAATTTCCTCTGCTTCAAACGGCCTCTTGAATGAACACTGTACTCCGTGTTGAGCATCATGAAGATTAACCTACCCAAAGAGAACTCAAACTCTCCTTTTCCTAAGAACTGAAGAATAAAGTCAACAACTTTTTGCTTAACCGCCGCTTTGATGAGTTGGCATGGGGGACAAGAAATAGTTGGCATGAAAAGCTGATGTGTCCGTTAGTTTGGGCCGACGACGTTAAGCATCAAGGACACAATAGGAGTCTTTTGAAAACACAGTGACGTAATCGAAGATTACAATTTATCTCAAGGATGTAATAGTAATTTCCTTTTTTTTGGAACATATTTTTTGTGTTGGAATTTTGTTTTTGACCTTTTATTGGTGAAATAACCTAAAATGTTACTTATGTTGGATCATGAGTTATCAACAATAAGTTCCTTATGTGTTTTGATGATGAGAAAAATGTTTGAGTTGAAGAGAAACATGTTGGAAAGCTTGGATTTGCGAAACCAAGTCATAGAAGCATCTCACGTATGTTAGAAACGTGTCACATAAGTGAGAAA
>CAODLS014075166.1:0-11511 GCA_948243855.1 Flueggea neowawraea
ACAACTTCAACATTCGATAAGCCAGTAACACTAACGGCATTCTCCAAGAAAGTGCACCGCTTCTTCATCGACTCCAAAAGTGTCACTCTCCAACCTACCTCAAAAAACACCAGCAATATATCAAAAAAAAGAACACAGTCAGACAAAGAAATAAACAACACCAAACAAAAATACCAAGTCAACAAAAAGAAATCCAGAACCACCTGGACAAGCAATGGCCACAACCAACCCTGGAAGCCCTGCACCAGTTCCCACATCAACAACACTAATTTCATCACTGGAAACCTTGCAGTGTGATGCATAACAATCACATAGAGGAGGTAAAATTGCTAGCGAGTCCTCAAAATGCCTCTCCATAACCTCACTCACTTCCGTAACTGCCGTCAAATTCATTCTCTATAAAACAACATCAAGCCACAATAAAAAACCGTAAAATTCCATAAATTCTCAATCTTTATAATAAAAATGCGGAAAAACACCTGGTTCCAGTGAAGACGAGTGTCGACATAGAGACGAATCTGGTGTTGCTGGCGTGAAGTTAGGGTTTCGAAGTACGAAGAATTGTTGATGTTGGTGGTGGATATTGCTTTTACACTGAACCTGCAAGGGACTGAAAGCGTTGGTCTTGAAATGGGAAGACGTTCGACGAAAGTCCTGAGAGAGACGGGGAAAGAGACACTGGGAGTTTTGCATAACTAAATGCACATGTTTTCGCGCGCGCGCGTAAGAATGTCGAAAGAGGTAGTTCATTTGGGTTGTCGGTCAATAACAACGATAGTGGCCCAATGGGCTCTCTTAGTTCGATCTATTGTTTAGCATTGGCTTCATGGTGGCTCGACCCATTTCAATGGGTGGTTCGTTAATTTTTGGATGCGGGAACTAGCCACCTATCTCGAATATGAAACAAATTACGGAAAAAATAAATTTATATTAAAAAATATTACATCCATTGGAAGCTAATTATATTTTTAGATAATGTGGCGTTTTGTTCCCCAAAAATTAATTCACTTTCTTCCTCAAATTTAGCCATAATTATCTTTATACCCACATTCCTCAAATCTGTCTCCTATAATTATTTCTATTTATTTACTTTTTTTTTTTTTATTGTTCTATCATGTAATAACTAATTGCCCAAATTAAAGAAAAAATCACACAATTATACTAAAATTAAATATGAAAATTGATTTTTACGCTCTGCCCAAACAACTTTTGAGAAATAAAAATACACTCCAAATTTTTCTAAAAAATACCAAGTTTATATAGTCTCTAAATATTTTCAAATGTTTTTATTTGATATTTCTTAAAATAAATTTGATTGTACTTTTATTTGTTAAAATTAAAATTATATTTACATATTTATCAAATTCAATGTTTTATTTGGGTAGCTAATATAATTAACTCCAAACTAAATACTATAGCCCAATTCATCGGCATCTTCCCTTTCCATTAATTTCTCCACCGATAATCGTCGTTGACTGCTTTATGGAGTTTATTACACATAAAGTAAGTAGAAGCCATATAAATTAATTTGTCTTTTCAATCTTAATACATGTGCAATTCCTTCTTTTCAGATCAAATCAATATTTATTTTTGGTATTGATTTTATTTTTATTTTTGTTTTCTAATCTGATACAATTATTTCATTTGAATTGTATTAATTATTAGGCATCAAGATTTTCAAATCTCTTTGCTATTAAATCTCTTATATTATAGCGACTTTTCTTATCTGTCATCCAAGAATATAAGCCTAATTAGTTTGGGTATTTTTTTGTTTAAAAAAGTAATGAATACAAAATGTATATAATTGTGTGTCTATTTGTGTTAAGATTGCTATTTGGATAATGCTCATTATTTGACTGGTTTTATTTGCCTCCACGGGAAATTAAACTCTCGACCGTTTAGTATTGATGTTGACTTCGTAACCAATGGGTCACAAGTTCTTCATTATTATTTGACTGGTTTCAATACTAATGAATCACCGACTATTGTTAAATTAGAAGATATATAATTTTTTTTAAGTAGAATATAAGCAATGTTTTCTTCCTTGAAAAATGATTCATCATTCAATATGAGCGATCAAGTTCGGAAAGGTTATACAAACTAGCTACCAGGCTTTGAGCAATCAAGACATGAACAGTCTGTTTTACCGATCGTTTTAAAAATTAAATTTGATCTCATAAAGCTCTTGATTAGAATTTATAAATACTACCTTATCAACAATCTTTTGTATGTATTCAATTATAATATTATATATTTGACATTATTTATCATATTATCACTACAAAAGAAGTGTCATTTACTCTAGTTCTTACTATTTAATTTACTCGATATGTAATTTATATCTGTTATTTATAACCTAATTTACCAAAAAACAATAAACCTCACTCAATAAAAAAGCCACGATATTGACATTGTTTATTTGATATATGTAAGCTCTTCATGTTTTGCTGTAAAGTATTTTGGTTCATAATTTGAAACAAAAAATTGTAGAATAAGAGGGATGGATAGGATGCAGTTAGGTAGCTGCATGTGCAAATGAAAGGTAGCCAAGAGTGGTTTGCATAAAAAGAGGGGATATTTTTGCTGCAACTATGGTTATCACGACTAATGAATAGAATAGGGGAGTGTCAACCTCCTTTCCATTTCGTAATGATGATAAACTGATTTCCTGACCAAACAAGTCATACTTGGAATCAACTTCACTTTTCCACTGTGTGTTCATGGGAGTCACACCACCTTCTGCCTCCCTTAATCACAGAAACAGAAGCTAAAGTGGGTCTCAAAACTCCGCAAGTTCAACACACTTGGATTTGTATAGTATAATGTATTTTATTTGGTATCATTAATTCTTTTTTTTTATGAAAAAACTTTAGAGTAAAGATATATGTACGTATTAATTTCATGGTCGGATTAGGGTTGAATATCTCAATTAAAAAGTATCTATACTTAATATCTTGAGGTCTTGGATTAAAGCATATGATGGGTGAAATATGAGAATTTTCAAAAAATTTCAAGGATATGTAAGTCTTTCTTCTTTGTGAGGCCTATAATCTATAAAAAAAAAGTCCAATTTTAGATAAGAAGCAAATATGAACTATTCCTTTATTTTAATAAATCTTTCAATGTATATAACTATTGAATTTTATTTTATTTTTCATCGTCACTAAACTCTAATTTTATACACTGGCTGGGTTTATTTGAAGCATATTAAGCATACTACACTATTCAATTTAGCATATTGCATTATTCATGCATATTTGTTTATGTAACATATTGAGTTAGCATAATTACAAAAGACAAAAAAAAATTCTACAGCTTTCTAAAAATACCGTTGTTTAGACAACCTTCTCAATTTTTTTTTCATTCTATCCCAATTCTATAGACAATAATCACTTTATACAATAATTAAGAAATTGTAGTTTTCGTATTTATATTCATTAAATTTTATAATTTTTTTTCATTTATTCTATTATAATTTTCCAAGAAAAATACTTAGCAATTATTATATGCCAAACTCAACAATTGAAATTAGTTAAGAGCAATATTGTAACTTTACTAATAATTAGTGGAATTAAAAAAGGTGTGCATGTATTTTGAGACTCTCCAAATATAAAATGTGCCTATAATATTAGGATGAAGGGATTATTTTTTTTATTCAATTAAAAAGGGTGTCAATGACTAATTCATAATTTACAGTAGTAATAAACTGATAAGTTAGAACATGCCAAAATTCAATTATAGCGATAATGAAAATTTTAATAGAAAAGAAACAAAGTAGTGGTCTAAGAGAAATTTGAGTTAATTTTCTTCATTTAAAAATAAAAAATATCTTTGTAGGGGCAAAATTAGAAATTTCACAATAATTCAATCTATTTCAATTTACTAAATCTACCATAATCTATCAAAATACAATCTACCAACTCAATTTGTCTCAAACCAACACATCCACTATTTGTTTACTAGAGTTAATATTTTGTTAAATTTATTAAAAGAACGTTAACATAATAACATTGTGTCTACGCTACTGCGATTTGTCAATTAGAGAGTTTTTAACAATAGTTTGGGATGAGTTTTACGAAGCATATGTCCAAAACAACTATTATACATAGTAGCCAAACAACGTACTATGTTACCATTCTGTTAATAATTTCAACAAAATGTTGACTAAATTGTTATATTAATAATTACAGTAAAAAACTTATCTTGAAGTTGAGTAACCATTTGGTACCTTTTTATTAATTAGAATTCAAATGATGTTGATCTGTAAATCAATCTTCGTTCCGACTACGCTTCACAACTAGACAAGGACGAGGTTGTTTTTTAGTGGAAAATTGAGGACATTGATGGACATAGGGTGTCATATGAGTGTGGCAAGAAGTCCAAAAAAAGATAATGGAAAAGAACATTTTAGTAGGTGTGGATGGGGATAGATTGTACAAGGATGTATACCAACATGAAACTTTTGATTGATCTTTTTTAAGAGTTTAGACTTTGTTTGTTTGGTGCCAAAACGATTTGAATCTCTGCACAAAAATTCTTTGAACTTTCTCCTCGTATAGCTAGTTTTCGAACTTTCTTGTTCTGTAAACTTTATGTGTATAGTTTGGCATGCCTAACTCTCTTTTCTTTTTATCTCTCACAAAAGGAGAAAGTGGAACAAAAAGGTTTGGGTTCATGTGAATTATGACTTTATCTGGGTCAAACATAAAGTGATGGTTTTGTGGTGCATGCATTAAAATAGGGTGATTTCCAGCAGCAACCCTAATATCTCTTCTTCATCATTCATGTTTACATTGCATAATCAACTTTGTTAACATTGCTTAGTCAAAAAAGAAAAATCTTCTTGCTGCGACCAATTGTGTCCCAACAGTGGACACTCTTCCCATTGACGCAAGACATCCCAGAGACGAGCGGCACTTCGGGATTTGGGTTGGGATGCCTCCTATGTGGAGCCGTAAAAAATAAAAAAGAAAAATCTTCTTAACATTGAAATCTTCTTAACTATTGTTATTTATATTTTAATTATCAATAAATGAATTACAATCACAATTGTGTTTCAAGAACATGGAATACAATTCCCAAATCATAATGTTGAATAACAGAACCTATAACTAGAATTAGAATCACATAACATTCAAACTAAATTAATATAAAAAAAGAAAAAAAGAAGAGGTCGGGTATCTATCTACTATCTAGCATGTGGATCTTGAACTCAGGTCGAGAAAACTGAGATGACAGAAATCAAGAAATGCTTAAATGGGAATCTTATGCTTGGCTGTAATCCTTATACACTCCAAAACTTGTGAAAGCTTAAAAAAGGATTCGTAAAAGGAAATTTGGTAGACAGAAAGATAATTGCATTTGAGGAATAGCAACAAACACATTTGTCCTCATTCCTATTTTAACCTCATCGTCACTGCTCTTTTTGCAGGGTTTGAGCCAATCTACTCCCAACTCACATTCTCCCTCGAAATACCGCATCTCCCTTCTTCTTTTCTTACATTTTCTTCTTGTCAGTCCTGAGTTCTATGTATATGATTCCTCTCTTTATTACCTGTTTTTTTTAGAATAATTTAAGTAGTAATGAGCAATTCAAAGGTTGATCTCTTTGGGTCAGTTCCAATATCATTCCGAACGAACAAGAATTAGTCAAGTGGTCATAAATCGTAAAACATACATGAGATTTGAACATCCCATCGTTAAGAAAAAAACATAAATCATAAAATAAATGTGGAGTTTAGACCCTGATCATTAAGAGCGATAAGATCGTAAATTTGAATTTTAAAGAGTAAAATTCTCGTGTCAAACTATCCAAACACTCAGAAACCAACATAAATTAGTTTAGTGTATACAATTCTCGAAATATGCATAGATTAATTGAGTGGATACGGATCATGTTTATATACTGAGGCAAAAGCATATTTTGTCCGTCGGTTCTTAGTTCTATGTTTGTGATTCCTCTCTTTATTGCCATTTTTTTAATTGGTCTGTCATCAAATTTTTATCTTTAACCAAACCCAATAAAGCTTACAATTCGCATTTCATTCTACTCAATATACAGTCATAAACAGCCTTTTACTGTTGTATAATTAAAAAAAAAAACAACTCACAAGGAGGCAGGGGAAATGCGAATTTTTTACTCAAATTTTATAGTAATATACTTGCTTTCTTTCAAGGTTCGTTAAGCTAAAAAATGTAATAATTGTAATATTAAAGTTAAATATTTGATGCCCAGACCCTTTGGCCCAGTGGTAGGGCTTTTCTGGTTGATGATGTATCTCGGGTTTATGCCTCCACGGCATCCATATGTGCGCGTTTAATGTCTCCATGTATTGGGTTGAGGCTTGACCCAAAAAAAAATTAAACATTTGATGCATAATTGTGATTTGATATAATTGTTTTACCATATTCAACCAATAACTTTTTATAAGTTATGTTATTTGCTTCCATTGAGAATTAAACTCACGATTCATTAATGTTGAAGTTGAGTCTACTACTAATGTATTCAACTAATATATACTTAATGTTAACGATGTTACGTGATATAATTTTATAACAATATGAGTTGTTTCACAATTTATGAAATTTTTATAATTTATCAATTTGAAACATTATATATAGCATGCATTTGAAGGTTGTCAATTAGTTTTAACTAGTTGATCGATAACAAAAAATGATCATTTGAAGTTTAGAATTTACAACAATCAACTCTTTTTTGATAAGTTACAACAATTAACTTTAATAGATAAAATCATCCAATATTCAGATTTTTAGATATCCAATATCTTCCTCTAATTATCCCTTAAATTGATGAATCTATAAAATTTTCATTTATCTTATATTATATATTTATATTATGCTCTTCCACATTTTATAGTAGAAGCGGTTTATACATTTGTGTTGAATACGATAAAATGTTAAGTGCATTTTCCTCCACAATAACAAAATGTTTTTCTTACTCCAAGGGATGTATAGTAAGGTGACAGG
This sequence comes from Flueggea neowawraea, assembly GCA_948243855.1. NCBI lineage: Eukaryota > Viridiplantae > Streptophyta > Magnoliopsida > Malpighiales > Phyllanthaceae > Flueggea > Flueggea neowawraea. The sequence goes on from CAODLS014075166.1 coordinate 6,988, forward strand.
AGGTTTACTCTTATTTAGAGGTTTTGAATTCGAGTTCTAGCATCCGGGTATGAACCCCTTTTAAAATTATGTAAGAAGATTTTTGTTGCTTATTATATAAGTCTTAGTCGTTTCAATCAAAATTAGTTAGATAAAAAAAATTAAATACGGCGTTGTTTAACAAAAAAAAGTCCATTTTTTTTCATTCTGAAGAAAACAATAGCTGGGGCACGAAAAAGCTAACTTCGTGGGTTTCGTGATAATTCTCTTCACATGAGAGAGAGAAAGAGAGAGAGTGTATAGATTGGATTTTCTTCAAACAACTTTCAACACCTTCACCCAACAGCAATCATCATGCTCTCCTCCACCTCTTCCTCCTCCTCGTCTCTGACCCTTCTCCACCGCCCTCATCATTACACCCTCACCACCACCTCTCTTTTCTCTTCCCTTCTCCTTGATATTATCCCTAAACCAACCCAAAACCACCGTCAACAAGAACCAACACAACTACTACTTCATCTTATAATGAGGAAGGCCTACTCTTTCATGATCACTTGATAAAGATTAATTTCGTCATGATCACGAGTACTACCACATAGTGTGTTTTAGTACTCTGAAATGACCCTTCTCGGGGAATCAAGCGTCTCGGTCCGATGATCATTTCCTAGATCAACCAAACTCCACACTAGCATCAGCTTATAAGGGTTTTTTGCTTTTCTTTCTTTCTTTTCTTAGATATGAATTGACTATGTTTTTGTTGAATGGTTTTGGTTTTGAAGAGATCATTACGGTAATGATGGTATTGGTACGTGATATTATTTGTATGTGTTTGTTTTTGGGTTGATATTATTCAAAGAGAAGTTCTTTAACAGATATGTATCTGAATCAGATCTTTTTGTCTTGTACGTACTGCGTTGAATGTGTCTAGGTACATGTGTTTCTCTAAGCAAAATTTGATCCATGTGAATTCTAATTAATTTCAATGAGAGGGTAAAGAATTGCTTCGCATTTCACACATAATTATGACTTGCAATAAATGGGTTTCCATTGTCGTCCAAACCACACAAGTAATCATTAATCTGCAAAAGTTTCCATTTCAAATGACTCAAACTTAAGAGCCATTTAACCTACATGTATATATGCATACAGTATTCGGGGTTTTACTTTGCAAGTCTTATTCAACTTGAATTCAGGTTAGTCAGATGTAGATGTCATCCAACTTGAATTCAGATTAGTCAGATGTGGATATTAATTTGAATACGGGTGATTCAATTAAAAAAATAAATATTTTAGGGTTTGGTTCGTAGTTGCTTGTTTACATGAGCTTTTGTCGTCTCTAGCCAACGAACTGTGATGATCTTGGTGCAGTTTGTAGTGCTATTAATGTGTGTGTGTATGTATATATACACTTGCTGATTAATTGTGTTTCATACAACTAATTAAGTTAACCCTTCCAGTATTACTTTCTTTTGATAAGTCAAATTTAATGCCAGTATTCCTTGAATGATAGCTTCTAATTAATTTCAGTGAATGAATTATAGTTTATAATTTGATTATTGTTGTTTTGATTTTCTTTTTCTATTAGCTATTCAAACACCAATATGAGATAGATGTTATTTATACAGGAAAAAAAAAGAATTCATCTAAGGAAAAAAAAGGAGAATAACTGGTTACATATCAGATGGGGTACATTTTGCTTCTTAATTATACAAGAGTAGAGCTCCTATTTTCCCCTTTTCTTAAATGATATATGAATATTCGACTTGAAGGATGAGCTACAGTGCTTTTGCACATTTGTGCTTGACGCCCTTTTGATCTAATGGTTATAAAACTGTCATCACATTAAAAAATTATTACGTTGCACATACATTTTTTAATGTGTTGACATTTTTATAACCGTTAAATTAATTTTAATTAAACCGTTAAAAGTAAATAAAACATGTTAGTGCAAAAGTTTGATAGCCAAATCCCATAGCTTGATGCATGCCATGCAAAAGTGGATCTCTAAAGGCCGGAAATTGTATTTAGTGCAAATAAAAAAAAATAATAATTTTTTTTTGTAAAACTAAATACAAGGCAATCAAATTCGTCAAGTTGGAACATTTCAACCGATATTTAGTTAGCATCTATACTTAAGATCTTGAGATTTTGAGTTTCAAAACATCATGCATATATTAGAGGGAATAGGTGATATTTTAAAAGATTTTTTCAAAGGTTTACAGGAATGGAACATCATCTTTGTAAGCCCGTCTACCATAAAAAAGGAAAGATAGAAAGAGTAATGATGTTTAATTATAGATGGCTTAATTATGGAGTGTGAAATAGGCGTGGAAGAATATGTTGGTAGGTGTGAGGAATCGTGTGAAATGATACACTTGATTTGAAAAGAGTAATGTCTACCAATAGAAATTAGAGATCAATGTTTTGGGCTGTGCATGCATGTTTTTGTAGTATTATCTTCAAAAGTACTTGGATATCCACCAACTTAAAAGTTAAATCTGTAGAAATTAGAATGTAGGAGCCAATTAAGCTTTCCCCAAATGTCAAATAAGTTTTGCTAACGCAGCCTCTAATTCTTTATTGAATTTTCATTTGATTAGTCATTCACGCGAATCACTATCCTCTACAAAAACGTGCTGCTTACATCTTCATCCCTTAGTGAAATGAATATATACATAGAAATATTTTTAGTACTTTCTTTTTCGTCCAACTCTTAATCGTTTAGTTAAAGATGACTGTAATTCGTTTTTATCCAATTTTTAACCGTTTAGTGAAAGATGATTTCAGCATCACCCGATTATAAATTCTATTAGTTATATGTATAAAATTTTACATTGAAATCTATCATTGTATGGCGTTTTATTTCTTCTTTTTTTTTTACACTTTTTTCTTGGTTATATATTCCAGAAAAGAATAAAACCAAATGGAAGAATTGGATCACAACTAGACAGGGACGACATGTCATCCACAATAGACGACAAGTTGTTCCTGTGATAGATTTACACAAAACCCAGAGAAGAAAGCCCACAACCCAACAGTTGTTTTCCTGTTTACGCTCAACGCAACATATTTCTGTGTGGAGCTGTAACTTCACAAGCGGAGTGCAGAATGCTTTAGACAAGGCCGTGCGTGGATACATTGATGGCAAGTCTGATTAATTTCAGTAGAAACTGATGCTTTGTAGCAGCAAAAATAATTTTGGAATCATTGGCCAGTCTAGCTGGCTTAACATTCAAGTGCGTTTGGTATAAATGTTTACACATTTCGGATCCACATCTAGTCTTTCCTCTTCGCCAAGGAAGGAACCAAACCAGTGGAACCATCTTATCTCATTCAGATACCTATTTGGGTTCGGATCACACCTGTGCTGTCCAATGTACACAACAGTTCGCTTGTTTCCTTTTTTCCCAATACATCAGTCACATATTGCAAGGAAAATTATGACAGCATCATACTCACAAGGACGAAATGTTGTAAAGAGAGTGAAATCAAACCATCGTAAACCCATCTCATATTTGAATACAGTTCATCACTCAATACAATTACGACAAGTACAACCCATTAACAGCAGCAACAAGTTTCAAGGAATAACATTCAGCATTATTCAAGAGGCTAAAATAGCAGAGCTGACCATATAATAATGGAACCTATGATGCAAACTGAAGGTAATACAATCTGCATCGACCAAAAATAGATAAAAAAAATGTAATGAAACACCCTAGTCTAATACATGGAGTAACTTTCACTAACCCCAGGTCTGAGGATTTTGTAGATTGATGTTGCAATCGGAAGAAGACCGACCAGTGCAAGCTGAAGTTGCTCAGAGCTGCTAGTTCTGACACTGATTTGTCCACTCATCTTGTTGTTCAATCCCGCACGAACAGCTATTTTATAACTCCTTCCCATTGAAAACTGCGATTGAAGGTTCGCCCCCAAGGCTAACTCATTTCTCCACTTCACCAATGACAAGCCTAGAGAGGATTGGTCCTGACCAATTGGATAATCTGCTTCCCTTAGCCGCACTTCCAGGTTGGCTCCGTAAGCTGAATCACTCTGCGATCGCACAGTTCCTGTGCTCCCAACCAATGCCAGGCGTTTCCCAAGAGCAATCTGATCCTCTAGCTTGAAACCTGTGGCCACATTCTCACCCAAGAATGTAACAGACATCCCGGCCGCTGTCTTGTTGTTCTTCAAGTTTTTGAATTTTGTCTCGCCTCTGACAACATACGCAAGTTGTTTCCCAACATTTTGGATGTCAAAGCCTACCATACTTGATGCATTCTCCCCGTGCTTCGCTGAGATTGAAGAATCCAAGTGGATATTAAACTCTTTCTTATCCTTTGTCAATTGAACAGCAACTGTTGCCGGGAACCGACTAGCGAGTGCTAAGCTTTGTTCAATGTTCACACCATCATACCCACAATCATGGTCCCAACCATGGGTGTCAAGCACTGGCCTTGCCAGGAACTGTGAAGTTGGCTCCAAAAACCGGTACCTGTAAGCTGGGTTGTCACCGTCAAATGATGGTGGCAAGGCCATATCAGG
>CAODLS014076185.1:0-12192 GCA_948243855.1 Flueggea neowawraea
TCACTATAAACATTGGGCTTTGTTTCTCTACCTCTATCTCTCTTTATCTTTATTATTGTGTGGTTGTGTTTTGGACTAAGATACTGTTTTTGAATTTCAAAGATTTTATAAAAAGTTTTCAAAAGATTTTATTTGTAGCAAGAAATCCAATTCACATCCCTCTTGGATTGTCATCTTGAGATTTCATCTTATGTATTGATGTTAGAGCTCTATGCCGAGATGCTGTCGATTTACTGGGTTGCCTTTCATACTGTGATGTATTTCGATATATTACTATATATATATATATGTTTTGAATATTTTATTTATGATAAATGTTTATTCTATCGTATGTTTTTAAATAACAAATGTTTTGATTAGATAAATAATTTAATCAATTGATTTGGGTAGTATGTTATGATCCATGAGGCTTGTGTGAGATGGGTTGGGCTTCCATATATAGTTCACCTCGTACGCTCTGAAATTTGATTAATTAAGGATTGGGTTAATTAATAAACTGATTATGTGATCTATAATAATCAGTACCCTAGTTATTTAAATCTGATATATATTATATGTATCTCCCTCTAGTTTTGATATTCTCTGTTTTGTTTCTGAAGAAAATTGTTTTGCTCTGAATTTGGTTTTGTTTATGAAATCTAATATATATTAACTCATAATGCCTCTAGGATGCACAATAGATTTATTAGCTACTTGCACAGGCACCTTAGTCGATGTGATTCTCCTAAGTCCAACTTTTTAAACAGGTCATACGACTTCACATTGACAATAGCACCTAAGTCAGCTAATGCATCATCAATGTCCAAACTACCAATAGTAAGAGGGATAAAGAAACTCCCTGGGTCTTTTAGCTTTGTCGGTAGCTCAGGTGATGTCTAAGGTAGCTCGACCTTCTCTTTCTTTTATTCAACCTCAGTTATAGGTAGTGGTTGCTTGGGTTTTATGGGTGGCTTCTCAATATTATACGAGACCTCTTTCACACGTTCTCTTTGAAATAGTGCCACATGATATGGGATTTGAGGCTTGTACTCGCATAGCACCTTCTTTGGCTTTATCTTATGCTCCTCCATTACATGTTCATCCTCCTGGCTCACAAAAATGGAATGTACCCTGATGAACGCTCAATGATACATACTTATATTATCGAATTCCTATCATTTTAGGAATCAAGAGATTTATCGCGTGTTTTGAATCGCTAATAGGTGAGAGGAGTTGCACGCAAAACTAGAGATAGGTCGACTTAAATCTTTCGGATTAAGGTCAAATTTAATATGGGAATTCATTAATCATCCCTTTCGCAGACCGTCTCTTCACGAATTGTGCAAACGCGTAGAATTTTGCAAGACACAGTGAACGATTTTGCTCGTGTCTTGAAGAATTTGTCCGTGGCTTTAGGCCTTTGGTCGTGTCTTCCTCCAAAAGTTGAGAAACTTGTCATTTTTGCTCCGTTTAGGCTCGTTCTTGCTCCGTTCCATCAAAGCATCATCAATCAACCTAAGAAACACAATTCAAGCATAAAAGTGCCAAAACTTATGATAAATGCTTAGTTTATATTTAAAACCATATGGAATCAAACACCACAACATGTATAAATAAGCTATTAACAATGAGGTCAATGAGGAAGTGAACCTTGCTCTTATGGCTCAAAGCTCCTATTCAAGTGATGAGGAGGATAATGAGGTAAACAATTCTTCTCATAAACAACTTGTTGTTTCATTTGAATCATTGTACCATGATGATGAAGAAATGTTTAAACTCAACAAGGTTTTAAAAAATAAGTGTAACATCTCGTCCATTTTGATGGTGTTCGAGTGTTCGTATGTTCGAGTTTGATAATTGATTTGGTGTTTGAACCTTTAATCGATGTTTTGGGTGATCTAAATTGATGGATTTAAGTTGGATTATGATCCATTGATCTTGGGAATGATTGAGTGATCGATTGAAGTGTTTTCGGGCGAGAAATGTCGTGTTTGGGGAGTACATGGTCTAGGACACGGTCAGCCCTTTGGACCGTGTCGTAATGTACCCAAACCGTGTAGTAATTTCACCAAAGACACGGATGGAATTCATGTTTGTGTCTTAGCTACAAAAACCGTGTGTTAATTTGCCAAACCGTGTCTTGTTCACTGCACTCTTTTTAAACCCTAGTCGTCTCACTTCAGCTTCTTCTTCTCTCAAACACATTCCAGCTGCCTCTCAACCCTCCAAACTCGTTCTCCCTTGCCTATCCTTGGTGGAGTACGGATGTTTAAGATAATAATCACTTTCCCCACTTGATTTCCTTGTCATTCTTCATATGCTTTGGGTTGTTCTTGAAAGAATGTGTTATGGGTTGGAGTGAGTGTTGTTTATCCGAACTTGTGGTGGTTCTTGGATGAAATGAAGGGGGTTTTGATATAGCTAAGTTGCAAGGGCTTGATTGTATAAGAAAACATGGGATTATTAGTGTTTTGATGGAGTTTATTTGGGTTCTAGGGTTTGCTACGGTTTTGAGGACAAAGAAGAGATTTTTGTGATGTTTAATGCTTATTGATGGATAGATTAATGTTCTAGAGGTTGCTAAGAAGTGAATGGTATGCTTGGAATCGATTTTGGTTGAGTAGAACAGAATTAAGGACCATTGGTGTAATTTGCCAAATTAGAGGACCAACTGTGTAATTATGTGTTTAAGGTCCAAAAAAATGGAATTTGGAGTATATGGAGGAGTGAATTGAATATTTTGAATTATTTGAGGATTTCTTGGTGATTTTAGAATACTTTGGGGACTAACTCGTAATATTACAAGTTAGGTACTAATTTGTAATTTCTTAGTGGTTGAGGACTTATTTGGAGGTTTGGATTATTTAGAGGACTAGTTGGTCACTTGAGTATATTTTGGGGGCTAAATTGTAATTTACCAAGTCTCGGGACTAAATGGTTATTTTTTAAAGTTCGGGGACTGATATATAATTTTACATCGAGGTGTAATAATTGGATAATTATGTTAGAGTTTGGGCCGAAATGGATTTTCGGAGTTGGTTGGAGTGTTCGAGTTTGCATATGCATTTGCACGTATTTTGGTACAGCCACAATACCATGTCTGATCTATGTATGTATTGTCTGTTCTAACTCTGTGTGGTTTCTGAGGTGACTAGTCATTCACCGGTGGACCGTGCTCGAGATTATTTGCTCGGCGTCCAGGTGAGTGGGTAGCACTTTAGACACATAGGTTATATTCTAAATTCCGTATATATTTTTGTTATGCTGAACTTGGAATGAAATTGGAATAATTAAAGTATTTGAGTTCCTAAAAAAATTCTGATGTATGCAAAAAATTTATGTTGTGGAAATTAAATTTTATCTGAGAATTTTGATGGTTTTTGAAAATAAATATTATGGTTTAATATTTATTATAATTTTGGTAAAAAATATTCTGTTATGGATTTCAAGGTATATTCTGTCGAAATTATTCTTCCTGGATTTAAGAATATTTTGAGAAAATGATTCGTTCTGTAATAAATATATTTTCTGCCGATTTTCTATTCTGAAGTAAATAAAAGGATTTTCTATGTTAAATATTTTTTCTGAAAATAATTGTATTTTGGTATAAATACTCTATTATGAACTTTGAATATTTTGAATAAATATTTCAATGTTTTCGGCCAAAACATTCTGATATGGGACACCTTGTTACGAGGCATCATAACTTTTGATATATCAATACTCTGTCAAGATCTTTGTTGCCCGGGTAAATGGGTGACCATGTATCTGGCCAGATGCATGCTCTATTCTGTGACGGAGTACCCAATACTATTATCTACCCTCCGCATATATATGCTCTGTTTTGGTGTCGGAGTCCACAATACTATTATGTACCCTTTGTATATATATGCTTTGTTCTAGTGGCGGAGTCTACAATACTATTATGTACCCTCTCTATATATATATGCTCTGTTCTAGTCTCATATTATGACTTTGTTATATATATATATATATATATATATATACTCTGATATTGTCTGAATGCTTTTCAGAAAAATATTTTGAACTACACTTTTGAAATGTTTGGAACTATTTCTGAAAGATATCTAGATATTTGACTCTGAAAATACTGCGGTATACAAGTCGGAAAACAAATTTGAAAATCATATTTGAAATAGATTGAGTATTTATCTCCAAAAATATTTGAGTATTGTTCTTTGGAATATATTCGGAAGTGAATGTGAATTTCAGAAAAATATTTGAAAGTAAAACATTTTGCTATTTTCGGATTTGAGAAAAAGCAAACATGTTATTTAAATTTCTTCATCTAAATAATTACAACAATTGTCGGTTGTTTGCTCTGTATGCAAAAAGGTTTGCAAAGTGGACTTTGGACTAATTTATTTATATATACAAGTGTGTGTGTGTGTATATATATATATATATATATATATAATATTATTTGGCTATATATGTGCATATGGCAGTTTTTGAAAACGTTTTCAAAACCTTTTGAGGAGTATGTGCCTCTCACTTGGGAATCTTACTCCTATTATTTTTCTTGTTTTGTTTTACTTCACTTTTCAGGTGACTTTGATAGCGGTCGTTAGTTCTTTCGCGCTCCGAGAGTGCCCTATTGTCTTGGCGGAGTTCTGTTATGTTAATTGCTCCACACCGGGTAGTGGGTTAAGGCATATGTATTTGTTAAATAATGTTTAACGGTTTTACTTAAATTATTTATTTAGTATTTTGATATTATAATTATGTTTTAATTGTATTTGGGAATATTATTTTTGGAAAACTTATCTTTGTCTAACTGTTTTAATATGGTAAGTAAGATGATTAATAATATGAATCTGGGTAATTTCTGTTCTCTGAGGCTTGTGCGAGTTGGGTCGGGCTTCCATAGATGGTTCACCTCGTACGCCGGTCGCGGTCTGATTTTGCATCATGACAAAGGTGGTATCAGAGCGTTAGGTTCTGTATTGTCTGGTTCGATTGTAGAGCTTAGGTATTTTTGGTCAAGTCAGTCTAATTTGCCTCTGTATATCTCTTTAGTATTTGTTCTGAATACTGTTCTAAGTATTTTGTTGGTATTGTGGCAATCATCTGCATTTTGACATCTGCATATCCATTCTGCCTATTTGTTGTACAGATACTTCGACGCTAGCATTCTGACATTCGAACATGTGCATTGTTTGCCTGTTATGGTCATAGATATGGACCAACATTGTGAGTCACCGACATTGTTTGATATGTTTGCATCTTTGAACTCCTTTATATATTTCATTTAGTCAATTTTGATGCCATGATTTTTGTCTATTGCTTTAATCCTTATTGGACACTCTGTAGTGGTAGTGCGTTTGTTAAAGGAGATTTGTAGGGGGAAATTTGGTCGATGGTTCTTGATTATTCTGAGTAGCATATGAACCCTATTTTGTAGTGTGAGAAGTCGTGATTCTCTAAATTGATCGGAGGTCTAAATATTTTAGTTGAGGTCTTGTGATGTGATCTAAAGTTACTTCAGTGAAATTTTGAGATTTGTTATGTCATACGAACAAGGAGTGCATTCTTGGTTAAGATCAAAATTTTTGTTACACTCGAATTATGGTATTTTGGAGAATTCAAGGAATAAGAGATTCGTATCGGATCTGTTATTGATGGGAATAATTTATGAGACGGATTTGAGGTTTGATATCAGGAAATAAAATGGTACAACGATATCGTTAAGCACTTGGAAGCTTAAGGATATTACTAAGTATAATCTGTATAAGGAATTAGCAGACCTATTCGGTAATGATTGATGATCGGTTATTGAGATAATTTTTTGTGGTGTATGGGAGTTGAATTTGTTAAAAATCAGGGTTTAAATTTCATGATATATGTATGACTTGGTGTTAATTGGAGCAAAACGGTGTTTGAAGTACTACAGACTTTGGAGTACTAAGAGTATGGATAATGGATCCATCTATGGTTTTGTCAATATGAGAGCAAAGAAAATGGTTATTGTTTGGAAGTCGATCGGTTCGATAAAGGGATAATTTTGAGACCAATATTTTGATCCTATTGACTTTTGAGGATATTCAATATATGTTGATTGGAGATTGCTATTGATACATGACAATGGAGGTAAACACTAAATGTGTTAGTAAAATTGCTTAAGAATAAAAGTGGTATGTAATTATTAATTTGGTGACAAATCTAATTGACGGTTTCTTTGATTCAGAGGTAAGTATCATTAGTAAGGTGATAAGATTTCTGGAGGCAAGTGTTGGTATGATCATTTTGGTGGTTGAGAATTTTGCTTGAGAATAAACAATTATGAAGAGGATTTGTAGGGAGTAATGTAAACATGAAGACAATATGGAATGTATGAACAACACTTGAGGAGTAAAATTGGACTCGATATATATAATTGGCTTTCGGGGCTGAAAGATTATAGTTACAAATATGATCTGAAGTCGATTGTGAGTAGATGGATTAACTTACGAGTTTGACTTGATTTGAGCTACGACAAATTTGATATAGATGATTTACACTTTGGGGTACTTGTGATATCTCTATTAGTAACAATTGATTCTATTACGTTCTGTAGAGTTCCATGATTTCAGAAAAATTGGATTTACAATGATGGTTCAATTTAGGTGACTTTGCTAAAGAAATCTGGCTTTGAGGATTTGATATTATGTTTTGCAAAATGTGGAGAATAATCTGTATATACTAAGTTTGAGAATTTATTTGGGAATGAATGTTGATGTAATATAATTTTTTGGTACTTGATTGCAACCAAGAATGTTGGTTTGTGGAATCCAAAGAATGATGACTTTGATTTAGTTGGCTATAGTAATGTTAATCATGCAGAAAACCAATTAGATAGGAAGAGCACATCAGGTATTTTTCAATTCTTGGGAAATTCACTTGTAGTTTGATTTCCAAAGAAGAAAAATTGTGTTGCATTGTCCATTGCTGAATCTGAATAAGTAGCAGCTCGAAGTTGGGTTGCACAAATTTTGTGGATAAAACATCAGCTCATTGATTTTCAAATTGAAATTTAAAAAATTCCCATCAAGTGTGACAATACAAGTTCCATAAACATTTCAAAAAAATCCTATTTAACATTCTAGGACCGAGAATATTGACATCAAATATCATTTCACTAGAGATCATGTTCTCAAGGGAGACATTGAACTTGAATTTGTTAGTATCTCAGATCAGCTTGCTGATATTTTCACAAAACTCCTTTATGAAAAATATTTTTTTCAATTCGAAGGCGCATTGGTTTATGTGATGTGAATGAGTTTTGATTGATCAATTGCTTATTGTGTTATGATTATTTGCATTCATGCATACATATATAGTAAATTGATCCATGCCAAACAAAATCACTGACGATGGAACAAACATATATCTGAATGTTGGTTCTCACGAGTATATTATGTGCGTTGGATATGGTTTTGTGTGTGCAAAAGCATGGCTAAAGGGTTCAGGCTTTATCAATAGTGGATACCATGTACGTCGCAATGGTTCTGTGCACGTGGATGTTTCAGTTGTGTGCGTAACATGTGGTGTTGTGCACATAGTCCATAATAATATGTCCAAAACATATTTAATCCATTAATAAGTAATACATATTTAATGCATTAATATGCAATACATTATCATCAAATAAATCACTCTATGATTAAAACACACAGGCCAAATTTATGTGCACATAATAATATGTCCAAAACATATTTAATCCATTAATAAAAAAATTATATTAAAAGTCCATTACATTAATGGATAATATCTTATATCATATATATAAGACATGAATCACAAAATCTGAATTATTAATAATTAATCAAATTAATTATCTTAATAATTCAATTACCATAAGAGAGAATATTTGTAAGCCAATCCAACTCGTTCTAGTGTGTAACCCAATAGGCCCACTCAAAAATAAAAATGGGTCTTGTCCCAAAACTTAGGCCCATAGTCCATAAGTGACATCTAGTAATACATTATAGCAACCCAAAATTGAGTGGATGTCGGTGATCCAAGTTTACCTTTCACAGTTTGATATGTAGTCCTTTTGTCTCACAATATCTTGATTAAGCATAACGTATGATTACATGTCAACCTTATTTGCTTATTAGTGTTTCTTGATCCTAAGTATATTGATATTCATTTGAGTATACATACATTTCATCAATCATACTCATCAAGTGGCCTAAAGATATCACTTTTTTATAAGAGGAAAAAAATTGTCACTATCACTATCACTCCTTTACAAGATTCATGACATATCCAATCATAGCCTTTATTGTCATCCTGTTACGGATAACGTTTGACTAAGTTAAGACATGTGATTCCTAAGGTAGGAGTCTATAGTTAGTTTCAGTCGGAGGACTCAAACATTACCACTACTTGAAAGCTTCTTGTGACATTAATCCATGAAGTGTTTTGATAGCGAGCTAGTCCAAATACATGTTCACTAATTTGTATCTATGTTCTAAGTGATATCTCATATCCATAATCTTTAAAACGTGATTATTCACTTAGAAAATACTAATCTTAATTCATTATCATTCCCATAATAATAATCGATTAGGGATATTTAGTATAGTATTTCATTTATCCTTAAGGTTTTACTATCAAGTCATACTTGATGACATAAGGAAGAATAAATTATTCATAACAATATTTCATAGATATGAAATGAAATGCCTCTTTATTAATTGATAAATCTAATGACAATGTACATAAATGATTGGACTGTAGCACCAAAACTAGCAATCTTCCACTTGAACTAGTCCCAATTAGGCACGAACCTCATACCTAAAGACCTAATGTGTCATTCATGTTTTGATTCTGGGAGAGCCTTTGTCAAAGGATTCTTTATATTGTCATTAGTGTCAACTCTACATATATTGACATCTCATCTTTCGACTATCTCTCAAATTAGGTGATATTGTCTAAGTATGTGCTTGGTTCTTTAAGGTGATATGGGCTCATTGGCTTAAGCAATAGACCCATTATTATCACAATATAAGTCAACTGGATTTGTGATGCTTGGGATGACATCCAAACCAGTGATGAACTTCTTGAGCCAAACAGCTTTCTTTGCTGCATCAGATGATGTACTCGGACTCTGTATTAGAATCGGCCACAATGTCTTGCTTGGAACTTCTCCAGTTGACTTCACCTCCATTCAAATAAAACACAAAACTAGATTGTGATCTAAAATCATCATAGTCAAATTGAAATCCAGCATCAGTGTAATCACTTAAGACTAGTTCGCCTTTTTGTCCTCCATAGAACAAGAAAACATCCTTAGTTCTCAAGTACTTAAGGATATTCTTGACTGTGGTCTAGTAAATTTCACTTGGATCAGACTGGAATTGACTAGTCATGCTTAAAGAAAATGCGACACCATGGCATGTACAAAGCATGGCATACATAATGGATCCAACAGCAGAAGCATAGGGAATCCGACTTATGTAATCTCTGGCTTATCTTATTGCAGGATAGCCTGCCTTGCTTAATGATTTTCCAAAACCCATGTGAATCAGTCCTTTCTTGGAATTAAACATGTTAAACATTTTTAGCACTTTATCAATGTACACATTTTGACTTAGTCCAATTAGCCTCTTAGATCTATCTCTATAGATTTGTATCCCTAGGATACGTGAGGCTTCACCTAAGTCTTTCATTGTGAAACACTTTCCAAACCAAGTCTTGACACTCTGCAAGGTAGGAATGTCATTTCCAATTATCAAGATGTCATCAACGTACAACACTAAGAATACTACCGCACTCCACTAACCTTCTTGTATACATAAGGCTCATCTTCATTCTTGATGAATACAAACTCTTTGATTGTTTGATCAAAATGAATATTTCAACTTTGGGATGGTTGTTGTAATCCGTAAATGGATCTCTGAAGCTTGCATATTGACCGATATCTAGGCCATTCATAAATATAGAAATATCCATCAATGCTTACAAACCAAAATCCAAACACGAAACCTAAACTACCATTGTTTTAAAGTAAATAAATGGAAAACTAACCTTATAATAAAAACCACAACATCAAACATAAAATGAAGAATAGAAAGCAAAAGATGAGGAGTTTCCTTTCCAAGACCATAGGTCTCTTAAAGGAACCCTCATTCTCTCTCTTCTTGAATCATTTTTCTCCCTCTAAGCTTTGTGGTGAAGTCTTTTTTCTTTCCAAGGATCCCAAAAATAATGTGAAAGAGGCGTATTTATGGGCCTCTTAGTCCTCTCGAAACCCTAGGACAACTGTTCAGAAGATGCCACCTTTTTGTGCCTTGGTCCCCACTATTTTTGTCACTTTTCACCAGCAATTTTTATGACCAGTAGGAGGCCATGGTCATGGCCACAGTCAGCTCCATGACAGTGGCTCGCTACTTCCCTAAAGGAATTCCTTCAGTATTGGCCCACAGTCAGCTCCATGACCGTGGCCGGCTACTGTTTTGCTGAGTTGCTTCAATGATCGTGGCCCTTTTGGCAACGGCCGTGGCCACCAAGGACATGATCGTGGCCCACTTCTGTATTCCTTCAAGTGTGCCATTTTATGGGAAGAATGAGGCCATGGCCATGGCCGCGACCATGGCCTAGGGTGTGACGACGAAATTTTCTCCCTTTGAGCTGATTTTTCTCCCGCTTTCTTCCATTGATCTTGCAACTTTAAAAACATATTTTTGATGCCTTTTTCTTCTCTTTTTCATATCATTTTATGCATTGCTCATTTAAAATACAAAAAAAAAGGTATAAATTCATGGACAATTGAGTACACTTAGCACCAAAATGCTATCGATTTATGCTTGAATAATTATGTAAATTTATCATACACCAAATTCCCCCACACTTACTCATTTGCTTGTCCCCAAGCAATTCAATGTCAATCCCAGGGATAGAATACAATTTAAATCTATCAAGTCAAAGGATTTTTGCAAAATCACAAGCAAAACTTTCAAGCATTTTTTGCAAAATCACAAGCAAAGACAATATAAACAATTAAGTATCACACAATCAATAAACCCCTCTCCACACTTATTTTGAACATTGTCCTCAATGTTCATTGATATAAATCTGAATTAGCCTAAACAAGCATGGCGAACACGAGGACAAGTTCAATAACAATAATAAAGCATAAAGTAAAAGGATAGAGTTTAGAAAGCTTCTCTAATTATCGCTTGCTTGCTCTTTCTTTGTGTTAAATGCATGACTCCATCATTGGTATGAAACAAAACGTTAGTGAGAACAATATATATAGTCATGAAAATATGATATGGGACTATGAATGAGTTGTATAAAACACTCCTTCACATAATTATTCAAATCAAACAAGCAAAATAAGAAAATGAATTATATACATAGTTTATTGTCATTTCAGACTTAGCATTGGGATACCATGTAAGTCAATTGTTAGTGTAAGCCCTAGACCCAATGCATTGTATCTAGATTATATATATATATATATATATATATATTATGAGGTATTGTTTTATCTCATTATTATTCTTGTGCGTGTTTAATTTGATAAAACATTCATGAATAGTGATTCTGCTTAAGTTATCAAATATGTGGTTTGGATAGTAAAGCCTTGAAGCATAAAAGAATACTATTCTAAATATCCCTAGTCGATTATTGTCATATGAATGAGAATGAACCAAGACTAGTATGTACTCTGTGAGATGATTATATTTTATTGGTCATAGGATATGAGATATCAATCATAGAACATACAACATGTTAAAGAACAATATTTTGGATCGATCTGCTTATGAGATGCTACATGGTTGAAAGATCATAAGTATCTCTCATACAACTCTTATACTATAATCACTTGACCTGAAATCACTATGGATTCTTAGGTGATTTATTGTATACTTTGATGTACGCCTAACATTATTTGTAATGAGTAACAAGTATAAGTATGATTGGCTATGCCACAAGTCATGCTAAGGAACATGAATGAAGTGAAGGGATTGCCACTCTCGAAAAGAGAGAAGATATCACCAGCAACTTGATTAGTGAAACTGAGTAGTGTGTGGCCACACATAAGCAAAGTGATAATTGTTATCATTTGTTTGACTTAGTCAGGATCACTAATAGATCAAGAAAATATTTTACCATAAATAAGGGTGACCGGTTCTATGCCTTGTGCTAATTCTAATATCGAGAGGCGAAGAGTTGTATAAGGTTGTAATTAGGTTATGT
>CAODLS014076320.1:0-16117 GCA_948243855.1 Flueggea neowawraea
TACTTTCAGAGAAACCCATTTGGTTTAAACACCAAAACCTTCAATGCTGAAGTTTAAACCTCAAGCTTCTGACCTCAAACAATCCTAATCTAACACTAATTAATTCCTATTCCATCAGGAAAGGAAAGATCTGATCCAAACTTAAATTTTGGCTGGAGCTCTATAATGCTCAAATGCAAAGCAAAATAAGGAAATGGAGGGATTAATGGATGTTTCTTACCTTAAGAATCATTGTAGAAGCAAGGACAAGCAAGGATAATCAAAGAGAAATAAATGAGAAAGTGCTCTTATGGTTGGGGTGAGTTATGACCAGAAGAAGGGTAGGTGGGGGTATTTATAGACTTATGGCTGAAGTGTTGCATTTCACGCAAAGTTGCCCAGCTGGAACACATCTACGTGCACCGTAAGGTTCTACGCATGTAGGGTCGTGCTCTACGTGAATGGCGTCCCATCCCAATTGCATAAATGGCAGATCTAGGTACCCCAAATTCCCATATCTATAATCTACGTACGTTCCACCCCCTGCTGTGTACATAAAAGGCCTCAACGTATTCACGGTTCACACCCAAAAGGTGTTTAACGTGTGCAGAAGCTTCGCAACGCACCCAGATGATCCTAAGCATGTTAAAGGCCAAACCCAAACCCCAATTACGTGCATAGTACCATGTACTGTGCACGTAAATGACCTCCAAAGTACATTACAACTCATGCACGTTCGCGGTCAAACTCTAGCCTCGTCTGCGTGCATAATACCCAGCACTGTGCACGTAAATGACCACAAATGTGCATTTCACACACGACTTAACATCCAAACACTCTCCAATCTCCAACTCATCTAGGAATACTACTAAATTCCGGTTAGAACAAGTTGGATATTACAACCTCAATCCACTGTTCAATAGGATAGCCTCTGGCTTTAAGGCAAAACTATGCTATGCCAACATAGGCAATCTTGGCATTCGATTACTTAGTAATCAAAACTCTCATTCATGGCCTATCTTACGAATTAACCATACGACTTCATCTTGCAACTATTGCAAGGCGGCATTTACGATTATGAACATTGCTCTTGCAAACACATTAATGCTCAAAATCTGCCTCATCTCCCCATTTGACAAATGATTTTTCAAACCCAAGGTAAACACACGTGTGAATGGGCTAGTTCTCCATCCAACATGCTCTTCTAAAAAAGATTGTAAATGTTTACTTAAAATATTCACACCTGTGTATTGGTCAATTTGTTAACAAATTACACATATTACATGCCACACCAGCATTAAAAAGTGTATCTTCTTAGTAGGCTTCTATAAGCGGATCTACACTTTGCGTGGATATTTTGAACTTCAAGTTCAACTTCATTTTCTCGTGCAACTATATCTTTTACCAAATTGATACTTGATGTCAATTTGCTCAATTGATTATGGATTTCTTGGTCCTTATCAATCGACCATCGGCAGTCACCATAGACTATCAATTATTATCACCATAGACTATCAATCATTTTCTCTCGCACTGCATCTTGGCGAAACTACATGCGTAGTTTTGTATGGTAGTTCTCACTACTCATGTACGATTCTTGTTATCTCACAACATGGCACCATAGCAAGCAAGAATTCCTAACTAGATGTAGAAATTACTCATATCTACATCACATGGCCAATTAGCAACTGTGTGTCTCTTTGATTTGTAGATATTTTCTTTAACAACATAGTGCATTAACTACAACGCATTCAAGTATCTCAAATACCACTTCCCAATACCCCTCTATCAAGTTTTCTCAACATTTACTAGCTAACATATAGCTTAGCATAACATAGGTCTTGTATGCAAAAATCCATATACTTGTAGTCATCTTATACATAACAAGATGATCTTTTAACCAATAATTCACCTAGGGAATGCTCTTTAGGTGTTTTCCCTTTCTCATTGCATATATGGACATATGTGCTCATCAAGAAGCTACTTTCTTGAACTTGGGGTTTCCATGGGTTTGCACCACCTGCATATTCAAGATCATATTGATACATCTCTATCATAGAAAGGGTTAACAGCGTACTTGAACAAGCCTTGAAACCTCATTTGAAAGGACGACACACATACATTATTTTAAGGTTGGATCAGTGTGGTTCAAACATAAGAGTAGAATGACAAGACTAACTTCTAGAGTACTTGACAAGACTCGCTTCTAAAGTACTTGGTATTATCACAACGAATTTGAATATACCAATCCTAAAATACTCATTAAGGCCAAACAACCTTTTCTTTGTTGCGTTGTAAGATGAAACCTATGAGTTGAACCATGTAGGTTTCTTCACTTAATTCTTTTTTGGAGAAAATGAGTCTTGATTCTAGACCAATCCTCATGGCCAAAATCTATCAAACGGAGGGAAATCTTATAATACGACAATAAAGTTTACTCAAGAGCAATTTCTTTTATCGTACAAACCCCTTCTCGTCTACCAATGCTTTCATCCACATTACATTTGCTATTATATCCACATACTGTAGTAGGTCTTTACCTTTTGGGTAGATCGACTAGTACTCAACTTCGATCAATCTTACAAATGCCACTCACATTTTTGTAGTCTTAGTCCATCACACTTTTACTGAGATGAGAGGACTTTTACAGTTCATCCTTGACTCATAGGATTATTAAAGAATCACGATCAATTTATATATTGTGAAATGCTTTCGCAAGACTTTACCACTTTTAACTATGGATTTTTAAAACTTAGCCAAATTTTTTCCTGTTGGTGGATTTTTGGTCTAACTATGGCTGAATTGTGTGAGGAAGGAAGAGAGAAAATGAACACAATGATTTAGAGTAGTTTGACCAATCTTGCCTACATCCACTACATAAGTTCCTCACTTAAGATTTTCCAAAATTCACTATAATGTTGATTGATTGTGGCTTAATCCAACAAGGCCTTACAAAGAGGTTGATTCCAGCTCAACATCTCCAAGGCCACCTTCACTTTCAAACTAAGTGAGAACTCAAGGTTGATTGTCTCTTAGGCTCACACTTTAAAAGCCTCACCAAAGTTGATTTCTTTCCAAGCTCACACTTTAAAAGCCTCACCAATGTTGTTTTCTAACGCTGCCAACAAACCTTTCCCATACCCAAGGTGCATACAAAAGTTTACAATGAAAGGTCTATGTTAGGAGTACATGTGTTTGCTTGATACTCATGAACTTCTCTCTAGCTTGGTTTTGGTGTTTTGGTATTGATGGATTTATCTAAATATTTGACATTTGAAAGCACATGATTATCCATGCATTCTTTGCCTTTTCTTCATGTATTTATAGCCTCTTTTGGTGATATGACTATTGGGGTCAATAATATATCCATTGGAGTGCATTTGATGCTTGATTGATACTTGATTACCTGCCATATATGACTTACTCGAGTAAGAATTATTTCTACTTAAGTAACTCCTCTGTTAAAGCCAATATATTCAAATTTCTTGATTTTGGGACTCTCATTTATTCTGGAGCCTTTGATTACTCGAGTAAGCTTATTTTCTACTCGAGTAACTCTGTGTCCACTGATTCTTCATGGTCTTCTGCTTGCTTGAGTCAACTTCAACTTGCTCAAGCGAAAACTTCATTACGTTTTGCCTCTGGAACTTGTTTTACTTGAGTGAGTATGAATCTTACTTAAGTAACACCTGTTTTAGTCCAACAATTGCATCATTTGGCCATCTCATTGAACACTGTACTTTGCTAGCTTCATTCCCAACTTTTTTTCATCATCAAAACATAAGATGATCTAAATATGAACCACCTTGGTTCAAAAATCACCCCATTTTTGATGATGACAAAATCTTGATCAATTTGAATGCTACATCAATGACAAAAAAAATTATTAAGGATTTTATACTTGTCAAGAGGTTATAATCATGCACAATAATGTATTCAATAAAGCATTCATTCAATATTCCTCTCCCCCTTTTTGTAATCATCAAAAAATATTTTAACACATAATCACTACCCTTTTCAAAATTAGTTTGTTCATACAAATAAGAAAAATATATATTCTCTCCCACTATCTATTTCAAATCAATGCACATATTAAATTTTTAAATCATCAAACATTTCAAAATCATGCAAATATGAACAATCAAACACAAACTAAAATACGTGAAAATTTAAAAGAATGAGAATTTACCTAATGTGCCATGAAGCACATATATGTGTGTAGAAGAGAGATGGATGCGAGTGGTATGAAAGGTCAACAAATTAGTATATGGGTTGAAGTAAGCACCAAGAGTGTGGTATGAAAGGTTAAGTACATTTCTTATCCAAAATGACTATAAAATGGCCATGTGGATAACACCCTTTTCATTAAGAAAAATAATGATGATATTCTTATATGCCAAATTTATGTGGATGATATAGTTTTTAGTGCTACAAACTCTTTTAATTGTCAAGAATTTTGTGATCTTATGAAGGAATTTGAAATGAGTACGATGGGAGAACTTACCAACTTCCTTGGACTTCAAATCAAACAACTTGAAGAAGGCATCTTCATTCATCAAACCAAGTACACCAAAGACTTGTTGAAAAAGTTCAAGATGGATGGAAGCAATAAGATGCCTATACCAATGTCATCTACCTTGAAGCTTGATAAGGATGAGGATTGATAAACACTCAGTTATACATATTTGTACCGTTGATTTCTTATTGTTTTTGTTATTATTCGAGCGTTATTGATGAGTTTTGGTACTTTAATCGTTCATATTTTGTTTTTCAGGTCATGTGATGGTTTTTGATAGAATTGAATGAAAGGCCAAAATGGAGATTAAACAACAACTTTCGACGCTTTCAATACAAGACACAGTCTCGGACCATAAGACACGGCCGTGTCATATTGTGTCCTATTCGTCATTGTCAAATGCACCTCCAGGAAGCAAGACATGATTTGAAAGACCAAGACACGGCTGTGTAATTGCATGATTTGCCCGTGTCCTATTCGTCAGCTTTAAGTGCACATTCTGAAAGCAAGACACGACCTTGGAGCCCAAGACATGGTCGTGTCTTAGGAGTTTTGTCCGTGTCCTTCCAGTTTCGGAACCAAATGCGTCAAAGCGCTGAAACTATGAAGTTTTAAAGTAAGACACGGTTTGGGAACCTAAGACACGGCCGTGTAATGTCTTTATCAGGCCGTGTCTTACCATAACACACCATTTCAACCTATTTATTCTTTGAACGAATCCTAATCAAGAGGAGCTACCATTGACAACCAAAAATAGAGTTCTAGAGAGGGAAAGAGCTAGGTTTCAAGGGTAGATAGACCTTGGAGTGGATCGACATCAAAATCAAGTAGATTTCTTGAAGATTAAATGATTCACAATGGGTTCCCTCTTTCTCTCTTGGTTTTCATTCATTTTTGTTGTTTTATCTACTGCCATTATGAACTAAATTAATATGCATATAGATGTGATGAGCCCTAGGACGAATTTGTTATTGGTTTTTGTTATTTTGTTACTTTGTTCATGAATTGAGACTCATCTATGATATATGTTGTTGTTGTTAGAATGATTCTATAGGTGTTTTGACTCGACAATTGATTTCATGCGTGGGAATCGAGAAATTTATAGTGTGTTTAGAATCATTCATAGGTGAGAGGAGTTGCACGCAAACCTAAAGATAGGTCTACTTAAATCTTCGGGATTAAGGTCAAACTTAATATGGGAATTCATTAATCAACATTAATGCAACGTCAGGGTATTAATTAGGAAGAGATTTCGGTTAATCAACTTGATGTTTGATGTTAATTGACTCGAGAGAGAGGTTAATATATGTTAGAAATTCCTACGGTCCAATTGTATGAACAAGTGACTTAGTGACGAGGTCAGTTTTGCTTAGGTAGTCCTAGGGGATTCAACATCTGGATGCTACTGTTACCCTTGATTGCCCAGTTCCTACACTATCTTTGTGCTGTTGTTTTGTGTGTTGGTGTGTCTCCATTCCTTTTGTGTTTATAGGCTAGATAATAGAGAAAGAGAGAGTTATTACTAGTACTCTTAGTCTCTGTAGGATACAATACTCGGTACTCAGGTCCGCATACTACAATTGATAGGTGCGCTTGCCTGCTACCAAGGATGGAAAACCAATTGATCAATAACTTTATAGAGCTATGATCAGATCCTTAGTTTACTTAACAGCTTTCAGACCGGATATTATGTTTGCTAGTTGCTTGTGTGATCACTTTTAATCAAACCCAAAAGAATCTCATTTTGTGGCTTGTAAAAGGATTTTTGGGATTTGATTGGCACAATTGGTTTTGGTTTGTGGTATCCATCATCTCTTAATTTCAACTTGATTGCATATAGTGATACTGATTATGGTGGTTGCAAATTAGATAGGAAGAGTATTAGTTGTACATGGTGTTTTATAGGATCATGTTTGTATCTTGGGTTAGAAAGAAATAAGCGAGTGTTGCAACTTCTACAACCAAATCTAAATATGTGGCTGCTGGAAGCTCTTGTGCCTAAGTACTATGGATTAAAAACCAATTGCTTGATTATGTTATTGTTCTTAAGAATGTTCCCTTCTTTCGTGACAATACTAGTGCTATGAATTTGAGTAAAAATCCCATTTTGCATAGTAAAACAAAATATATAGATATTAGACATCATTTTCTATGTGATCATATGAAAAAAGGTGATATATGTATGAATTTTGTTAGAACGAATGATCAATTAACTGATATTTTTACAAAACTCCTTTGTGAAGAAAGTTTTAATTCTATTCATCTTAGATTGGGTATGTGTGATGTTAATAATCTTTGATGATATTTGATGATATTGTGTGTATTTTATTTAATTGCATTCATATGTGTTCTCTCACAATAAAATGGTCTAGTTTGGTATTTGAGGCTCAAATTTGATCATGATGTATAATTTGAATGTGGAAAGAAAGTGATTTCTAGGTTTCTAGAAATTATCACTCGAGTAAGATGGATTTCCACTCTAGTGAACGATGTTGGGTTGGTACAATCTGGGTTTGAAGTGGTTCTCACTCGAGCAACTTGAATACTTACTTAAGTGATCGACACAGGATTGAAATTATGGGTTTTGGCATTTGGAGTTACTCGAGTAACTTTTTAGCTTACTCGAGTAAGTGATAATACCAGAGGCGACATTGGCTATGTTTTTACTCGAGTAACTTTGAGACTTACGTGAGTGAGAATGCAGCACACAGAGTTACTCGAGTAACACATGTACTTAATCGAGTAACCGAGCATCAGATCAGTTTTTAACCTACTTTTCTACCTCTTTTTCTCATTCTTGCTCTCATACCCATCGCCTTTACCTATTTCGTTCTCTAAAAATTCTCAAACCCACTCGAGTAAATCTTCCAACCCACACATAAGCCATTCCACCTCCATCAATTTTTCATCATTTACACTCATTTCCATTATTACATCACTTCAAAAACACCAAAAATTACCACAATTTTTTCACACCTATTTTGAAACCCTAGGTTTTCAAACTCTGCTTTCTTCTACCAAATGTCTCAACAACCGAAGAAACAAACCAAACAAACTGCTCAAAGGCATTTAGATGATAAAGATAGTGATTCTTGTCCTTCACCTCACCTGCAATGGACCAAATCTGTGGCCAAGAAGAAAACGGTCACTGCTTCATCCTCTTAACCTCTAATTGGTTCCATTCCTAGTGATGATGCTCTATTTCTTAACCCTAGATTCATCTCTTTAAGAGCTCAAGACGTCTACAACAAGGTACTCAAGAAAGAAAAACTCATGCCCTTAATGATTTTTTATTATACTAGTCTTAGAATTGCATATTATGATTTGGAAAATGTGTTTATGCAATATGGGTTGAATGAATTAGTGCGATATAATGATGTGATTTATGAAAACTTGGTTAGAGAGTTCTATACCAACTTGGAAGTTGTAAAAAAATTAGTAGAAGACGGCATTGTCTTACGGTCTCGTGTTTGTGGGAAGTTAGTAATGGTATGGAAAGACGACTTTGTGAATGGTTATCTATTCCTGAGGGATGAGTTAGACCCACTGGAATGGACAAGGAGAATCAACGTGATGAAGACAAGAGTGATAGTGAGGCCGCTGAAGATGAACTTGAAAAACTCGAAGCCTACACTTTGGCTAAAGGGAAGGCTTTACTTAGAGAGATTGAAGTGGTTGAAGTGGGAGAATTTGTAAGAATGGAAGCTATTGATTTTCCCAGAAATTTGATGATGATGCACTATGCTATAAATTGAAGTATTTTTCCGAACAAAGACACTTAAAACTACATCAACAAGACTGGTGTTGAGATTTTGTGGTATTTGTTAAAAGAGGTTCAAATCAACTTCACCTTTTTAATCATAAAATGGATGAAGCACAAAGGGAAACTTCTTCACAAGATGGGCTATGCTTCACACCAAAAGAAAGAAGGTTTGCCTAATGGGGTTTTGATCACCAAGATTCTTAGGAGGCACAATGTTCCTCTTTTGGGCCATGAATACATCATGGTTCCTTACAATTAGAAGTTCACCGATGTTAACTTTGCAAATATGAGGATGATTAACACCATCACTAGAGGTTGGATTTATAGACCCTATGTGCGGTGTGACACCGATCTTTTAGTGAATCCCAATGTTCGTATACCTCCTCCAATTCATAGAAGTGTTCCTAGTTCAAGGAGTGGAAAGTCGATCGTATGTTGATCAAGAATTGAATCTTATTGTGGTTAGTGCAAAGGAATTTCAAGAACTCAAGGATCAAGTTCATTCTTTAGGTTCCAAGGTTAGGACAATGGAAAAGGTGTTAGGGATGGTTTCCAACTTGGTACACAAAATTTAGGCCAAAATTAGTTGCTCTTCTCCATCGGTGACTTCCGCTCATGCACCATGACTTTCATGTTTTGATGCCTCACCACATTTGGATTGAGATTTTCATTTGCATCATTTGCCTTTTTGTTTTAGTTGCATTTTATTATATGTTGTTATGGACAACTTCTATGTTATGTTTGCTTCTTCTTAGGGCTATCTGTGTTATGTATTATTAGTTTCTCTTTCAACTTTAGCTATGTCTGTGATTGCTTATATACTATGGATATGTGTTTTTTTTCTGTGTTTAATTGTTTTGTCTTCAATTTTGAATGCCTTGTTTCTTTTTTATTATGAAAAAAAGGGGGAGACAAACCTTGTGTTCTTAATGATTGGACTAACCCTTGTGATAAGGTTTTATGCCTTGACCAATCTCTTTTCATGATATGCATATTCTTAGGGGGAGATTAATAAATTTTCCAATGTTTTGTCATCATCAAAAGGGAGAGATTGTTGAACCAATGGTGGTTCATATTTGGATCCAACTATATTTTGATGATGAATAAAAGTTAGTAAAGTGCACACTAAACAAGGCTGCCAAAGGTCGAATTTGTTGGAAAGAAAGAAGAGTTACTCGAGTAAGCATGATAGTTACTCGAGTAAGTACAGTGTCTAGAAGAAAATGGTTTCTAGGTGTCACTTAAGTAGAATCACATCTCACTCGAGTAAGTACAAAGTTACTCGACCAAGAAATAAATTTATTCAACCAAACAAAGTGTCTAGAATGCATGGAGTCGGAAGTTACTCGAGTAGAAGAGAAAATCTCTCGAGCAAGACCAACGTCCAGAGAGTCGCTGGTTGATAAAGTTACTCAAGTAAAGAGGGAAGTTACTTGAGTGAACGTGACTCAGAAAATCAACAAAGTACCCAGAAGAGAAAGTTATTCGAGTAGAGTTGTTTATCACTCAAGTGAGCGCACCTTTCAAAAAGTCCAGAAGTGTGCCAAAGCCAAAGTTACTCGAGTGGAGTTTTTCTTACTCGAGTGAATGTTCTTTTCGATATGATAGATTCAAGTCAATCAAGTCTGATATGGAAGGAAATCAATGCACAACGGTCATAAATCTTCGATTACCCAAGTGATAGCATTCTCACTTGAGTAAGTCAAGGCAGAAGTGCAACATTGATAGACATCATTGAAGTTACTCGAGTGGACCTTATTGTCACTCGAGTAAGCACTGGAAAGGAAATCAAATCAGATTGATTTCACACTTCAACGAGCATATTTTAAGTCACAACGGCTAGAGAAATTCCAGGGATTATAATTACACTTCGAAAACAGAAGACCAACAACAACACATCTACAAATCTTTTTAATATATATTCTAGCCTTGTTCATTGTTCTTAGAGATATAAGGTTAATTTCTCTCATTTCATATTTTTCACTTTTTGTATCTTCGATCTAAATCTATTTAGTGAGCAATTTATTATTTCAAACAGAGTGTTTGTGAGGTTAGGATCAAGGGTAGATCCTAGGTTGGTTTATTCTTGAACTAGAATCAAGAATTGCAAGAGTTCTCACTTAACTTAAAAGTGAAAGTAGTAAGAAGAGATTGGAGATAGTGGACATCCTAAGTGGTGATACTTAGATATTAGATGTAGGCAAGAGTTAGGTCGAACCACTCTAAAATTCCTGTGTTCTTTACTGTTTTGCATTATTTGTGTGTGCTACTTCAAAAAGAATTCAAAAACTCGAACTCCATACTATTCAAACCCCTTTCTAGTGTGGTTATTGTGCTGGATCATGGGTGATGAACATTAAGTTCCTTTTATATTTTGATTATGTGCAAAACATTTGACTTGAAGAGAAACATGTTGGAAGGCTTGGAATTGTGAAACAGAGATGTTGACACCAACAACGTACGTTACAATTAGTATAACGTACGTCACAATGAAGAGCAAAGTACATGACAAATGCACAATGTACGTAGACGTGGAGCTAAATGCAAGCAGAAGCCACTGGAATGTTGAAGTTCCAAGACAACGTACATTAGAGAATTACAATGTACGTCATCTGGAGATATGGCTACGATCAACGTACATCAAGGAATAACAATGTACGTAGACCTGGAGAATTTGCAGACAACGTATGTAGGGTTTGTACGACGTACGTTATGAATGGTCCAAAAGGCTGCAACGGCTATAAACTCACTCCAACGGCTAGATGCTTTCAAGTCTAAAACACTTTTATCATTCCATCAACCCTAAAACACCAAAATCAAGCTAGAGAGAAGATCAAGAGCATTATGCCTACATAATCAACTCTAGCATAAAGCTTTCACTTTTTGTATTCATTTTGTAAAATCTGTGAGAGTGGGAAAATGTTGCATGTGAACCTATAGAAAACAACATTCTAATGGCTTTAGAGGTTTGAGCCGAAATCAACCTTGGGTAGGCTTTAGAGGGGTGAGCCATAATCAACCTTGTTAGCTTTAGAAGGGTGAGCTGCAATCAAGCTTATTGTAAGGCTTTGTTGGATTGAGCCGGAATCAATCATCGTTAAAGTGGAAATCCTAAGTGGTGAGACTTAGGTAGTGGACGTAGGCATGGTTGGCTGAACCACTATAAATTGCATTGTTGTTTTCTCTCTTCACTTCAATTAGCTTCCGCTATCTTAAATCAACAAAGGCATCCCCCGAGAAAAATTGTCTAACATATTGCTCTTTCATCTGGTATCATAGCAATCTCTATTTGATAAGACTTAACAACCTTGTAGAAAATATCCACATAAAAAAATGGAGTTCGGTCATTCGTCCTCATTTCAAGCCAGAGCTTTCCACTCGCATCCACCTCTCTTCGACACACATATATGCGCTTCATGGCACATTGGGTAAATTATAATTATTTTAAATTTTCATGTATTTTATTTTGTGTTTGATTGTTCATATTGTATGATTTCAAAATGTTTGATGATTTAAAAATTGTTTAATATGTGCATTGATTTAAAATAGATATGGAGAGATAATATATACTTTTCTTGTTTGTATGAACAAACTGATTTTGAAAGGGGGAGAGAATATGTGTTAATTTTTTTTATGATTACAAAAAGGGGGAGAGGAGTATTGAATGAATGCTTCATCGAATACATTATTGTGCATGATTCTAACCTCTTGATAAGGATAAAATCCTTGATCAAATTTGTTGTCATTGATGTAACATTCAAATTGATCAAGATTTTGCCATCATAAAAAAATAGGGAGATTGTTCAACCAAGGGTAGTTCATATTTAGATCCTCATACATTTAGATGATGAACAAAAGTTGGGAAAAAAGGAAGCAAAGAACAATGCTCAATGAGATAGCCAAATGATGCAATTGTTGGACTAAAACAGGTGTTACTCGAGTATGAATTGTTACTCGAGTAAAACAAGTTCCAAAGGCAAAACATATTGAAGTTTTCACTGAAGTAAGTTCGAGTTCACTCGAGCAACCAGAAGACCAAGAAGAATAAGTGGACACGAAGTTATTCAAGTATAAAAAAAGCTTATTCAAGTAATCTAAGGCTCTGGAATAAATGAGAGTGTTGAAATCAAGGAATTTGAATATATTGGCTTTGACAGAGGAGTTAATCGAGTAGAATATTAGCGGAAATAAAAAAACTTTTAAGCTATAATTCCACCATAGATCCATACACATCAGCATATATGATTAGGGTTAGTGGTTCTACCTTAGATCCAAACTTGAATGTTTGATCGAATGGAGTGTTGGTGCTGCTTTTACTATTCAAGGCCGAATCTCCTTTCCTTACGTTGCCTTTGTGTGAATGTGTCTAAAGTTTGCCACACAAATGAATTCACTTTAGATTGGTGGAGTGTACTAGCACTTTCAGAATCTCTATTATAATTATGACAAATAATTTTCTCTCTTCTATTTGTGTCACTCATAAATTCTGCTTTGCCATGAAAAATATGACAAGAGTGTGCTCCTATTTATAGGCACATGAAAAATCCTAAATATATGCATTAGGGTTAGCCTTTCTTATTCCACAAGAATAAGTACTTCCTAATTAATTTGGTGCAATAATTAGGGCTCCTAAAAAATAGGAGTGTACCAAATTTCCTAGTCTCACTAGGTTTTATTTTCTTTGTCACATAAGAACAAGGACTCCTAATTAGGTGTTTATGTGCCAAATTAGTCACATCCTAATTATGGTGTGCTGAATTTCGCCTTCTCATACAAGAATAGAGATTCCTAAAAAGAAGGAGTGTGTGTGTGCCAAAATTTTAATAGGATTTATTAATGTTATTGAGCTTTTAATTACATGATACATTATCATTAAACATATCACTCTATTATTATTATACATGACCCGAATTATTTCACACATAATAACATACCCAAAACATAATAATAAGTAATTTATATTAAAAGTCCATTACATTAATAGATAATGTCTTATATCATATTTAAGACATACACTATCAAAATCCTGAATTATTAATGGTCAATCAAACTAATCATCTTAATAATTTAATTACCACGAGACAGAATATTTGCAATCCAATCCAATTCGTTCTAGTGTGTGACCCAATAGGCCCACTCGAAATTAACAATGGGTTTTGTCCCAAAACTTGGGTCCAAAGTCTATAAGCGATATCCAGTAATACATTATGGCAATCCAAAATCAAGTGGAGTCGGTGATCCGAGTTAACCTTTCACAATTTGATATTTAGTCCTTTTATCTCACGATATATATATTAAGAATAAGACATGGTCATATGTCAACATTATATTGCTTAATGTGTTTCTTGATCCCAAGTAGATTGATATAACAAATAACATTGATAATCCTTTATCAATTCATTTGAGTATACATGTATTCCATCAATCCTACCCATCAAGTGGCCTAGAGATATCACTCTTCATAAGAGGAACAAATTCATCACTCTCAGTATCACTTCTCTACAATATTCATGACATATCCAATCATAGCCTTTATTGTTACCTTGTTACGGATAATGTTTGACTAAGTTAAAACATGTGAATCCTCATGTACTAGTCGATAGTGTGTTTCAGTCAGAAGGCTCAAATACCACCACTGCATGAAAGCTACTTGTGACATCAATCCATGAAGTACTTTCATAGCGGGTCAGTCCAATAAATTAGTGTCCTTAACATCATAATTGAGCAAACCATCAACCTTTATTTCATTGTATAACTGCCTATATCAACCAGTCAAGTTAATTATTAGCAAACCAAAAATTGAAGATAAGTGTGGGAGTTTTAAGTCGGCAACCACATCATCCTATATACTACCTTTTCCTTTGTTCAAAACACACACACAACTCCTGAAAACTATTTCATTTGAACCCATACCAACCCTGAAAATCCTCAATTCTATAAAAAAAACCTTCAAACACTAAAAAGCTCTCTTCATCATAGCATTGAAGCAAGTACAGGCCTAAGGTAACTCTGAATTCATTAAAACCCTTAACAAGGTTGTGATTCCATCATACTTTTGATCTGGTTAGAGATGGAATTCTAGGAAACTCAAAGAATAAAAATTGTAGATTTTTGTATCTTCTATTTTTCTATGAAACAGTTTGAGAAAATTTTGTGTCGTTTGATATTTATGATTAAAATAGTATGAACTATCCTGATTATGGATTTAGTAGAAAAAGTTTGTTTGTATACTGATTTGGGAAACCATAGAGACATAATGTTGAAAAGCATAAAACATAAAAATTATAGGTAACTGTTTCTTCTAATTGACTGCAAAAGGACGAACTTGACATCCATGTGTGTAGGGAGTTATACTTGTTTAGCTATGGCTAGTCAGACTTATTGTTCCATCCAATAATGTTTAATTCTACGTTCAGTTGTAAATTATATTGAAATTTTTATAGTTTGAATTAGCCTTTTATATTTTCCATAAATAGGTGTATGTAAATCTAGAAAACAACAAACCATTCTTGATTTGGATTTGTATAGAGTAAACCACGAATGAAATACGAAGACTAGGTCTGTCTGCCCTATTTCAGCTTATGGTTTGAATTTATAAATTTAGTGCACCTTGTGTATATGGAATTAGACAACTTGAATTAACCTTTAGAAATATATATGTGTCTAGTTTCGAAATCAATTTACAGATCTCAATTTGGTGCTAAAATGAATGAACTATGATTAAAACACTAAATGATGCTCAATTTGTCCTAAAGAAGAAATAGAACAACAACTGATTTGACTTCCAAAATTCATTGTAAATTCTAAAATTGAAGTAGGATTCATACTGTACATGCAAAAAAAAATTAGGATGTATAATTTCATATAAAATTTATTTCAAGTTAATTTGAAATCTATAACTCAAGAAATGTTAAATGGAACATAGACTGTTCAGTTGAGAGTAAGCTAATAAGTTCACTATAAGGACTGATCTGATAAATTTTTAACAATAGGGACCGAACTGAAACTTCTTAAAACAAAACAATGAGAAGAGAATGATAACAAATTCTCATAAGTTAAAGATGCAATTACCTTATAGATTTAATAAACTCAAAGCTCTAGTCATCAACTAGGATATATGGACTAAATTGAAAGAATTTGTATTTAAAAGACTAATATATAGTTTTATAGAAAAGTGTATTTGATATTGATACACATAATTTCAATATTTTATAGACTTGGAGGATCAAAATACTTATATATTGGGGAACTATAGTTACATGATATGATTTGAGACGTCTCTTATAGTTCACATGATCTGAGACTTAATGTCTCTTATAGCTCAAAGATCGAGAGTAAATGTCTCTTATACCAGCTGGCTTATAGTTTCGAGACTATACGTCTCTTATAGTATCGGACCCGCATTGAGACTTTTCATGTTCTAGCCAAGATCCAAACTAAAATTGGGATCACATTCACTTGCATCGTTCCATATTGAATGATTAATATATATGTTTTGATGTGTATGCTATTTTTTGTAGATTTACCAATGATAGTTTCTCTCATTGTGTAGCGACTCATATAAAGCGCTTATTTTTTTAGGCTTTTAGCATATACAGTTTTTAAGAGTTGATCAAGCATGAGGCTGATAGACTTATATAGATAGAGCACATGTCATCTAGCTGGGTCCTGAAAACGCAATCAGTCCCAATAAGAATGGAATGACACTCCAAGAGGTGGGTGAATTGGATTTTTATCAAGTTAAAAACTTTGTTGAAAATCTTTTGCAAACTAAAACCATTAACAAAGTTTTTCTTTCAAACTTAAATCAAAGTGTAAATGTGGAAGCAACTAGAGATTCAATCCACACACAACAATAT
>CAODLS014077583.1:0-11162 GCA_948243855.1 Flueggea neowawraea
TGATTTTTAGCAGCCTTATATAACCGTTTCCTTGATTTCGTGAGAGAATAAGCAAACTCTCACTCATTTATCACCCCAAAATTAATTTCCGAAAAAGGGAAATCACTTGTCTAACTATCTAGAGTGTGACAACATATTTTATTTGGGTTTTAATTATCCTATACTTACTAGTTGCACCATTTACTAGCTAATGGTATATATTAGCGATTTTAAGAGTCAACATAGAGACCAACTATAAACTGAACGTAGAGATAGACATTTGCCTTAAACCGAAGTTAATTAATGTGACGGCTCCATCAATTGCCAAGTGTTTATTGGTGAATGAACAAGGGAGATTGTAGAAACAAACTTATGTGTATCCAATTAAAATTGCTAAATGTGTTCTTTTTTCATACATTAAGATTTTGTTTTTGCTCTTAATTAGTACTAGACACCATTAATCCAATTTCAATAATAGATGTAAGAAAAATAACTAAGAAAGAAATGTTAAAGAAAACTAATAGTGGACCCACCAACAGGCGGTTTTTGATTATAGAGAACAAACACCTGAATTTTTTGCGAAGAAAACTATATTCAGGTGTAGTGGCACGTAAGCATAGAAAGGGCATTGAATCAAACTCTAGGAGACCAAAAACTAATGAAATGAGCAATGATACACTCTGGCTGTTATCATAATTTTACTCTTCGCATGAAACACTAAAAACCTAAATAACTATTAAGACATTAGATTGAAACTAAAGTCATTTTCAGTTCAAAGGAGTCGAACCGTATCATGAAAGTACCTGAATAATCTCAGTGTCGGTGTTGGGAGGGTTGCGGAAGATGGATGAGACCTTGTGAGCCACAAAGCGAACGGGGTCGAAAATGGAGAAACCAATCTCATGTTGATTGGAAACTTGGTTTGGTTGTTTGGGCAACCTGGAGAGTTTAATTCTCTTGATTTGTTTCTTGAGTAGCCAATAGTTAACAAAGGCTTCTTTCCATTCAGGAATGAGTTGAGCTTCAAGCTCCTTAGAAAACTTCACCATTTCTCGAGAGAGAATGAGAGAAAGCTATGGAGTTTCTCTCAAGAACGTATAATGGAGAGAGAGGGGGTGTGTGTGGGGGGGGTGGGGTTGGGATTCAGTAGTGAGGTTTTTGTATATATAAGGAAAAAGAAAGAGAGACGTGACGGACAAATGAAGTGTGGGTTCGTGTTGATAATGGGACAATCTGTTTATCACACACAATTTGCTAAAAATTGGAAAAATTAAAATGGGTAAATGGAATTGTGGCCATTTCTAAAAGTGGTTGGATTTTGCCGATTTTTCATTTTCTGATTTTATGGAATAAAAAGCCTCAAAATTTCAAGCAAAAACCAAATACTGTTAACTTTCAGAATGTAAGAGAACAACCACGTGAGATGATATGCTGTCTTGCTTACATATATTTCAAAGAGAATAAAACATCACAAACAAATTAATTTCTAATATTTTCTTGGGCTTACTTATCATTCATCCTCGACATATAAAGTAGTAACTTAACAGAAATTTTAAGAAACTGAGCCCTCACTTTATTATGTTAGCAATATTGTTGGTGAAAGACCAGACATTAGACATGAAGGAAGGTATACAATTTCGTCCTAATAAGTATTAGCTAGCTAGTTTTTTGATAAGATTAGAACCTCCACGTTCCTGTTACCAATCAATATTCAAAATTGAATACATAATCTCCACAAAATCGTGAGAATATTTTATTTACTATCGAGAACTATAGTGAGATAAAACAGTTTGTTGCTCTCTTAACTAAAAATTCCAGGTTTGAGCTGTGAATAATTGACGCAGTATCTAGATATTGGCTGATTTAAAAGAAAATCATGACAATACAACACCCAGCTCGCCAGGCGCCAATGCTACTTAAAGGCCTCGCCACCCTATGCTTTCTTTCTCACCAGGTTTTTAATAATACAACTAGTATTAAATAGCATCGTGTTGAATCAAAAATGTAAAAATGAAATTTCGTCCATATATTTTTTATTAATTAGAGGTGAGCGACTATAGCAAATTAATTTGATAAAAACTTGGCAATAAATGCTTGAAATATATGAGGACATATATACACTTTGCCGTGGCGGAGGCGTTTGGTCCCTGAATTATTCTTGAATTAGTGTTTTAGTCCTCGTATTTTTATATATAATAATTTAGTCCTTCTACATGTTATGTCCATTTTTTTTTGTAAAATTATGCTTTTAGTTCTATTAAATTTTTTGTAATCTTTTATAACTTATTTCTTCTATTACATTTTATGTAAATGTTTTTTTTTGTTTTCCTGTTAAATTTATTATTAATATTTTTTTTTATTTTTCTACCTCTAAAATATTTGAAATAATGTACTTCATAAGGAGTATTGGGTCCATAAAATCTAATTAATCTTGTTTGATTATATTTATTATTTGTATCGGCTCAAGTGTCCATATATGGTTGTATAAATATCATATATATGCGAATATTTTATTTAATTTTACGAGCCTAGTTTTTTATTTATTTTAATGTTATATATTATTTCCAAATATTTTGTTATTGTTCATTTCTTTATATTCAACCCT
Source organism: Flueggea neowawraea (assembly GCA_948243855.1). Classification (NCBI taxonomy): domain Eukaryota; kingdom Viridiplantae; phylum Streptophyta; class Magnoliopsida; order Malpighiales; family Phyllanthaceae; genus Flueggea; species Flueggea neowawraea. The sequence continues at coordinate 2,585 of CAODLS014077583.1, forward strand.
GCTCAATGAAAATTCTGGCTCCGTCACTACTTTTTGCAAATTACACATTTTCTCTTCATGATAAGGGTTCACTAGGTCCAAAATTTATTCAACAAAGGAGTATCTATCCTCCTTTCATAACCTCTTTACACTCACTTTAATAATAAAGTTCATGAACTTCCAATTCTACTTAACTTCAAACTCTAATCAAAGTGCAGTGTACCAATATTAATTCAATAAAACCACTTCATTCTTGTTTTCCTTTTTTAATTAGCTATGCTACTATACTTGTTTGTAAGATCTAAGTTTTCCAAATTAAAAACATGCATATTTTTGAATTAAAAAACTGTACTAAAATGGATGACCCTTTGCAAAGTTATCATATTCTTTAATTCGGTATAGTTAATCCCTCTAATGATCTTGTTAAATATATAAAGGCATGCGTGTTCAAACATGGATTTTGACTTGAGCCCAGGGACGGAGGGAAGCCTGTGACCACAGGTACCGATGAGATTCTATATGTATAAATTTTATTACAACATAAGTTTCTACACATATAGTTTTATTATAAAAATTTTAATATGTCTAAACTTAAGAAAATAAATAATTAAATATTTAATTTGATAATCGTCTATCAATTCACCACTAAAATCACTATTAATTTCCGTGATGCATTTAACAATATCTCTAAGTGAAAATAATCCTATGTCTATCACGGCTTGCGCCCCTATGAAAAGTGTACCAATAATAGAATGATATATTCACAATGGAAAATTAATGAGAAACTAAATCAGTCAGCAATGATCTCCACAGGTGATTGGAATTAGAATACTATTTGGGCCATGAAATGAAATCAGCATAAAATGCTTCTTAAAAAAAATGCAAAAACAGTGTAATCTCTTTTTTAGCTCCACTAGATCACACGCAAATGGAATTATGCTTTAGTGTAACTGTGTAAGTATCTACTCAGAGAATATTCCAAATAAAGGAGTGAAAGCCAAATAGGGTGGGAAAGCACAATACAAAGATTAACTAAATGATCATGATGATCAGTGTTAACTTGTTGGTAGCCTCATGCAATATTACAACTAGTCTGAAGTTGCTCACTCATCTTCCACAATCAATAGAGACAGAAGTTGTGCTCACTCTGAGAAATTTGCTAATTAACTTCCCTAGATAAAGAGGGTAACATGCATGGTGCTTGTGGCTCGAGAAATATTTGATATAAAATTAATATATATTTTTTGATAAGTTTTATTTATTTTTACCGAAAATCAAATTTACAATTTTTTAATGTTAAAGATGACTTTAATATACTAATAAACTACAAATCTATATTCGTTACCTTGAATTGCAATGGTTATAATTTGTTTTTTCATCTGACAAAAGGAGTGGTTTCGGATAACAACTTTGGTTTCAAATTGTGCCTCTAGCTGGTCATGAAAGGGCAGCCATGGTCATTCAATAACATGGATGATGGATTGCATATTATATGTGGGGAACTTTTTATTTATTTTTTGTATTCTTGATTTAAGTTCAGTCCTTGTAGAATCTATGACGAGTAATATAATGGCTCATAAGTTTTCATTATTTTAACGTTGATTAAATTCAAAGGAATAAAATCCTTGCAAGGATGATCCATTTAAACAAAAAAAGTAAAGAGCATATTAACTATATTTCATTAATTACGAAACATCATATGGATCGGACATCGGAGGGATTTCCAGAGAGATTTCAATATTTTATCATGAAAGCGTAATAGCAAGGTCATTTAATATGTCTTTTCTTATTTACGAGATGTCGGCTTGATCCAAGTTGGTTTTACCGGTATATATTCGCCCGTCTAATTATTTTTTCCAAGAAACACATCGATTAAAAGGATTTTGCACTTTACCCTCTAAACTACAAATTTATACGAATTTATCAACTCTGAAATGTTTATTATCATGGACACCACCAATAAGTTTCATTCTAAAATCTTAGGGGCTATTTAGTTAAGAAAATTTTCCATTGTTTTTTAGAAAATTAGAAAATAAAAATAAAAAATGAAAATTTTGTTCATGAAAAAACTAGAAAATTTCATTATTTTCTATTATATTTCAAAAAATATATAAAAATAAGACAGAAAAAACAAAAAATTATTTTTTTAACTAAATATAACTTTATCTTTTTGCATTTAAGTAAAAAAATTTAGCATTCCGTTATTCACACTCTAAAAAAAGATATCACTCCTTTTTTTTTACTATACAATAAATCAAAATAATTTTATTTTACTCAATTTACTTAAAATAAACACTCAATATGTTATCATCATGAAAACATTTTCTTTCAACCGTTCCATGATTTAAACTAAAGGTTACCACTTCTTTAATCCGTGGAATCAAAAAATAGTCCAACAAATATATGTTATGATGCCATTCCTGGATATACATTAATCGAACGGTTTGATTTGAAAATATGACCATGTCACCCACAAGATAGGAGGCCAAATCGATTAGACAGTACTGGTAGCAATGTTAACTACGTACTCTTATGCAATTTGTCACAATAGTCAATACTTTTTCAAAATAAACTTTTACTTAAAATTAAATAACTTTTGATTTCTTCGATCACTGGTCTACTTTTGTTCATGGTAAGTTGCAATTATTCTTCTGCATCACCTTTTGGCAGTTGTTAATTAATGTGGAAAATTTGGAAGGCTAGAACTGTTGTGTTCTCCGTCAAGACGCAGGTTCTTCTTGGAATGATATTGTTCTCATCAAATGTTTGCTTCTTTCATGCTTTTATTAGAAATGTAAAGATAGGCAATTTGCCTATCATTGTACTCTTCTTTAGTGTTATTTTTTAGCCCGTAGTGGTAACTTTAAAGGCAAACCACTCATCATGAGGAGTTAGTCCTATAAAATCTTTGTCCGATCACTATTTTGGTAGTGACTTTAATACATTTCGCATTATTACTACTAATATAAAACATTATAGATGACTTAAATATCATCAGAAGCAAATATTAATTAGTTAAAGATAACTTTCTCATCTTCTAGCCACTAAATTTAGCCTAGTGGATGATTATTATTTTGATTTTTTTCCCTTTCAACGCCTTATCAAACCTGAATCACATATAGTTCGATCCAACTCATGCAAGAAAGTAGCCAATTTGGAGAATGTAACATAGAATTTCACGCTTCCAACACATTGACTTGCTTGACATGGGGAAGCCGATTACTAATAATTAATTGGGTGATTAGGAAGCATTAATGTGACTCTAGAGATTGTTAATTAAATAATTAATTAGTAAATCCCAAATGAGATTGTAGCTGACGTGGCAAACCACAACAAGTGGTTGCTGCTGGTTCTTTGGTGCTTAATTAGGAGCACGTGTAGATTGTATAGCAGAAAATGCAAGGGAGTAGGAATTGGCGTTTGAGAAGAGAGGACTATTTAGAGGTTGTTTGGTACAGTCCTCCAACTCAAGGGGCAACATCGCTCCCTTTCGTTGGACTTGCTGACCACATTTTTAACCTCTCTCTCAACCCATCTCTTTGTTTGTTTTTATTTTTCCAAACACTTTGTCTTTCTTTTCTCTACCTTTGAGTGTTGGGTGACGTCCGAAACGATGCTCTCTTCCCCTTATGTGTTCCCCCACTAAGGTAGCTCCACATGTTTTAAATTAATTAGCTTAAAATCTGATCTATCATCTGTATACAATTAAGTTTGTCCATTTAATTAAACAACATTATTAATAAAATAACATGTTTTACTTTCTTAACCAAGAAATATTTAATTTTTTATTTTTAGTAGTTAAAGTCTCTGTGATTATAATCATGCTCGTTTTGAAAAATGCTTAAATTAACTTTAAAAAAATTTACAAATTGGTAAATTTAAACTTATAACCTTCAATAACTTCTTAATTTTCATCAGAGATCGAATGTTTAATTCATTAATGTCGATTGAAAAGACTCCAGTTAAATAAATTACAATTTACCAGTGCATTAATTAGGAACATGCATGTTTATGTGTACAAGGCTTTTTACTCATTACTTAAAAACTACCCTTAACACAAGCCAATTGAGCCCTGTTTTTGTGGAAGATTGCTCTTGTTCAATGCCTTTCAAAAGGACTAAAAAGGGTTGTCTCTTAAACTGGAGGACACATTTGGTCAACCTTCGTAAGAATGTCTTAATATTCTCAAAGACAAATTTTGGGTTTGAAAATATTCCCTTCATTTGAGCCATAACGAAAGTGTTAATAATAATTAAGGATTTATCCATGTTGTCTGAACTATATGTGAGGATTTAAAGGGCAATTTGGATAGCAAGATGAGCCCAAAAGTGCCCCTAATATTGGGACAAGACTTGTAATTTTTGGCAATAAAAGCCAAGTACAGCAAAAGGGGTCACATGTATAGACTACTTGTACTTGAGGTAGATAGCAAATTAAACATAAAAATTGACCCTACCCTGCCACCCATGCCATTAGAGTCAGTTTTTAGGTAACACCACCACCAACCAAACTACACATAAGTACAAAGAACAAAACAAAACAAAACAAAACAAAATTATGCTTCTCTTTGTTATATGAATGAATTGGTCATATAGTGGGACTGCTTTCCACACTATAGGAAAAGAGGAGAATTTCAAAATATACTGTTGTGTCTTCAAGAACTTTCTATATCGTCTTTTCGATTTAGATTGTGTTTTTTTTGCAAACAAAATTCAAAGAGACAAAGAAAAAAAGAATGCAATAGATGCCACTAATGCTTCTTATCTGCCTTCTTGGGAAGGAAAAATAATTGCCATTGTGGTATTGTGCCTTTCTCGAATCATTTTCGTTCATTTTTAGGGTTTTAATGGTGTACTTTAATTGTTTAAAATGTAGAAATGGTGGGTGTTTTAGAAAAAAAAACCGTCGCCTTATTGGTGAATAATCCATTATTGATGCATCAAGGAAAGGGAGCATGGTCATTGGTTAGTGGTTGTCCGAATTGTTTCTCCATAATGACTTAGAAATTTCTAAATAAAAAGTTTAAATCATAAGTGGGTTAGATAAACTAGCATTTTATGTATTATCAAATAATAGAAGATGCAAAATCCTTTACGCATTTTTCTTATCATCAAGCTCATAAGCAATTATATATACTACATTCATGCACTATGAACACGAAGTCATTTAATTTGTGAAGTAAAATTATACATGGAGATTTTCGTTATGTACCAAAAATGAAATTTTAAGCAAATACAAAATTGAAATTTTAATTCAACAATGTTGGATGATTTTGGTCAGTATGTCGATAGGAACTACTATTGGCTTAATTATATATACTTTTGATTTTTAATTTTTTAGACAAGTTCGTACATTATATGATTATATTTAATTACGTAAAGATAATTCTCAGGTGTAAGCAATTAATTAATTATATAACTTTGCCATAAAGGAGCACAAACATGAGAATGCAAATCAATGCCAGCTTATATCATTTTCTATGTGAATTATTAATTAAGTTGGTAGCATATTGTAAACCCAATCTTTTGCGGTCTAATTGGCTATGAATAATTTTTTACTCTGCAGCGAGTTAAATATTGTTCCGTAACGATAATGCAACAAAAGAATGGTGTATGACACGCAATTATTTTTGCCCGTAAACTTTTTTTAGTCCATCTCAAGAAGAAGAAAGTCCTATATATATAAAGTGCAAGTATATATAGCTTAGATATCCTACGTATTTTGCAAATAAGTTAGGTTATACTCGATTATGTGCCCCATAGTATACATTTTCTTCGATGAAAAAGATAATATGCTCTTTTAATATAACAGAAAGAAATCTAGCTCGCTCCTCGTAACACATTAGTTGTAAGGAAAAGGATTATAGGTTCTTACTTTATTGATACTCCATAATCATCACTTCAACATGTTCGATCAGATCACGAAGAACAGTGTAATTATAAGAAGATTTTATAGTTTTAGGATTCTGGATATGTTTATATATATATATATATATATATATATATATATATATAAATTTACCCTAAATTTTCTTCTTTTTATCAATTGTAACCTAACATTTCAAATAATATTGTTTAAAAATTATCACTAACTTGAAAATATATTTTATATAACCAAGGTATATACAAAATTAAAATGTATTGAATAAAGGATAGATCAGCAAAATAATTTCTTTGAATAAGTAATAAAATACATGTAAAATTATATCACATTAATTAATTTAAATTATTATCTTTTATTTATTTTCAATTAGGAGTTTAAATTTTATATACTGTAGGAAAAAGTCGTTCGTCCATGACGGGTGAACCGAACCGGTCAGTCAAGGTGTGAACCGGGACCGTGAACTGAGACCAAATGGTAAGCCCAATTGAGTTGGGTCTGAAATGGACCCATAAGGCTCATAGGCCTATTAGACCCAAAAATCCCATTAAGGGCTCCTATAAATAGGTAAAGGTGGTGGAGGAAAAGAGGAGAAGTGAGGTAGAGAAAAAAGTGGAGAAAGAGGGAAGGAAAGAAAAGAGGAAGAAAAGAAGAAGAAAAGAAAGAAAGAAAAAAGAGAGAAAGAGAGGGAGGAACAATGTTTCCTCCTTCCCCCTCTGTAACCCGCTTATTCCTCCTTCCTCTGTGGCATGTCTCTCCATCCGGAAGAATATGTTCTTCCTGGGTACTCGATCTGTGTGGCATTTAGATTGCGAACGAGCCAATCACTTCCATCGACTATTCGACTGTGGTTTGCTGGCGAGACCAACATCTAAACCTGGTCCTTCAGCTATTGTTTACTGTTATGCTTCCGCCGGAATCGAGGTAGGTAATTTGAACCTCCTTTTATAGTGTTTATTTGTTAAACGGGTACCCGATTCCTTCATCCTTCTCTCCCCCACATTCTCCACCTCTATTTATAGAAAAAGGAGGGAGGGAAAAATATTTCTCCCCTCCCTCGTCCTTCCCTTCATCTCCTCGCACCGTGAATCGTTTGTCGATGGTGTTGATTTGCGTGGCATCTAGACTGCGAACGAGCCGAGCGCTCCCATCGACTATCCGACCGTGATTTGCTCGTGAGACCAACATCTAAACCTGGTCCTGTAGGTGCTGTCTGCTGCTATGCTTCCACCGAAATTGAGGTAGGTAACTTGAACTGCCTATTTTTTATACTGTTTATTTGTTAAACGTGTACCCGATTTCTTCATTGGTATAAGAGACAATAGGGATTTTTTTTTAATTTAATTCAAAAATATTGTCGGTCTCTATCTAGGATTCCTACTGTGATTTTATTGCATTAGACTTTTTGTCTCCAACGCAAATTTTAGTTCAAGTCTGTCCGGAGCCAAAAACTGAAAGTTGGAATTTTGTAATTCTGATAAAAGATTTGAGACCAGTGACCTTGAAAATATAAGTTTCCTAATTTTCTTCACGAAATTCCATCAGGAAGGTCATCAAATCGACGAAAATCTGATCGAAAAATACTGGGTGAGAAGCTTACAAATGAATTTGTTTCATCTGATCCAAAAGGTCACTTGGCGCATCCTTATTGGCTAAACATGGACCAATTAGAACGCACCACATGGCACGCGTGGCAAAATTCTATTAGTTGGAGAAAAACACGCGGACTACTCAGAGCGCGACACCTATTACGTTGACCAGTCAAAGTTGACTAAGTCAAATGTTGACCGATAGTGGACCAATCATTGGACGCCACGTGTCAAGTGATAATGACACACAACATGAGTGTTCCAATAATGTGTCGACACGTGTCAAAGTGCTACATAGACCTCTATGTGTCTGACACGTGGCTGATGGTTGTTCTGACAAGTCATCACACAGACCACCAACGGAGAGACACGTGGTGGGACATGCCACGTGTCTGCTACGTCATCGACACGTTGGGTGACACATGGCGATGCTTTATTTCCTCTGCCCACATGGTCGAATCACAAAGTGTACACCCGTGACGATGACACGTGGTGGCAGTATGGGTGTGGCGCGTGCATCGCGTGTAGGCGTGTTGGTGCGTGTGGTGATCAAGCACGTGGCGCATGGGTGCACGTGACAGGTGTCCCAACTACCATTTTTTTAAAATTTTCGGAGAAATTATTTTTGATTTTTCTGAAATTTTGGGTATATTTTTCACAATTTTTGGAGTTTAAGATCAATTTACCAATTTGTTTGGTGTATAAAAATTGTTAAAAAATTGTGAAAAATGAATTTTGTTCCAAGAATTATTTTGGAAATTAATTTTTCAAAATAATTGATTTGAAAACGTGCAAATGTGGTTCTCATTTAAATAATTGAAATAAAATTTCAATTATTTGGGTAATGCATAAGTATGTATATACCCATTTTATTTGTAATTTGTTACAAATAAACTAATGGGGTAAAATCATATTGCATTGAACAAAGTGTGAATTAAGAAAATTTGCGCAACTCTCAAAAATGAGTATTTTGGGAAGATGATGGTCTTAATGGGTAGAATATAATTGTGCATTTAGTGCATAAAGGTCCAATATTACTCCATGATCACGAAAACAGATCATGAGAAGTGGAAGATCCACTTTAAGGTCGTATGATTTTTAGAATTATTGAGAAGTTGGTGTAACCACTT
>CAODLS014078067.1:0-17877 GCA_948243855.1 Flueggea neowawraea
GCTAACATACCATCACTTGCAGCTCCAAAATCAGGCCCATTCTCCCTGTACATAATGTTGACCAAATCCTTGGCATACCTGTTTTTGAAAAAAGGCAAAGTCACTATGCTTCAAATAATTGCAAAAAAATTCCTTGACCAAATCATTAGCTTCCTTACGTAAGATTGGGATCTGGGTGACCATGCCCAAAATCTTCTAGAGGTACTCCATTTGAGATCGAATCCTATAAAGCAACCTAGAATAATCAGCATAAGTTTTGATACAAAACTATTTCAAAGTATATTTTGTGCAGAAAATACCGGACTAGCTTCCAGCTTCTCCACAAAGATTGGTTTTGCATAAGCACCAGCAACAGCATGCATGGCATCAAATGTAAACCTGAAAATAAGCATCCAATATGAGGTCCACCAAAACACCTAATGTCAATATTCAATAATGCACAGTTCATAAACACATATTCATTTGGTGAATAAAATGCGTACCTGAAATCTGATCGTGAAAGTAGACTTTTGATTAGCTGAAAATCAAATACATTCTGCAAATAATCCAACAGTCACTGAGCACACAAAATTTTTTCATCAGGAAATATGCATATTCTCTTTATCTAACCTCCATAAGCTCTAAATTGTCAGAAACCGGATCTACTACTTCAAAACTGAAATTTCCAAATTTTGTGACCCCCTAAACGAGATAGGTCAACATCTGAAATGTCAGCCATCTTAATCTCAGAGATCTGCATAAGATTTGCAGAAAATTAATAGTAATGGAGGAAACATCAATTACACATAAGCAAGAATGAGGTAAAATGTTTGAGCCCAACAAGCAATGAATATTCTAAATGAAAAAAATATATAAAAACAGAAGAAATGGGACGGAAAAAGAATGAAAATTAACCCATTTTCTGATTCATCATCATGCAAAATTAAAAAATTTAAATGGAATGCACCAAGGACGTCCAAGCATGAACATCAAATTAAAGCAAGGATATCTGAATTCCCAAATCAATGTTGAAAGGATCTCTTAATTGGAGTATTTTTTGGGGTGTACGCAAAGGAACACATACCGAAGGGTATTCTTTAAATCGTCCTCCTTTCTTCGATGGATCAAACTTCATCTCTTGGAAGAAGAAAATGGTTATTTAAGAAGAGAGAAAGATGAAATGAGCTATTTATAGTGGTTCAGCCAACAATGTCTATGTCCATTGCCTATGTTTCTCACTTAGAATTTTTTCAATTCACTATACGATGATTGATTCCGATTTAATCCAATAAAACCAATACAATAAAGTTTATTCCCGACTCACACTTTTAAAACCTCACTAGCAAGATTAATTCCGGCTGACATCTCTAAAGTCTAACCAAGTTAATTTCCCTTTAAGTTTACACCTCTAAAGTCCTTACAATGTTATTTTCTAAAGTTACAATAAACATTTCTCACTCTTAAAGTGAATACAAATCACTCACAATGATAGTACGACTTTAGGATAAGAGATGAAAAACAAACTAACCACATTATATTAATTTTAACCTCTTTTAAGAGCTTTCAAAAATGGTGAATGTAAATTTGATAAATCAAGGACTAAGCCAAAACCACTTAATCCTGAAATTTGGAGTCCCTTTTATAGAATCTTGAAGATGCTTAAAGTTGTTCTAACAGTTGAAGTAGCATAGGAACCCATTGAAAATCAATCATGAAACTTTTTGGATGTTGTCAGACTCTATTAGTGGACTAGCAGACTTTGTTGCACTTCTGTCCACTTCGGTGGTCGACCACCAAAATCCATCGGTCGACTACCAAGCTCTAAAAATCCGTTATTTAACCGTTGTACTTTGAAAAAAGACTTTTGAGTAAGTTTTAGGCTAATCATGATTTCATTAGTCGACTACCAGCTGACTTTGTTGATTCTGCCTTCCATTAGTCGACTACCAAGAGTGTCAGTCGACTGCCAACTTCAGCGCACCTTCTATTTTGAAAATTTTCACTTATGACTATCAAAGTGTGTGGATCGAATCCTAAACCCTAGATCATGACTTTCTCATCTTTTTCTCGACCAACTTGATATGTTTTGCTTGACCAATTTGATATGTTTTGCTCATAATCAAAGTCAATTTAGGACTTGTGATATAGATTTATTCACAAGATATATTCTCAATGCTCAACGTGCCTCTCGTCGACTCCCATGATTAATGAGGCTATCTAATTCTAGGTTTTAGTCATGTACCAATTGGTACCTAGACGTGCAATCCTAACAATCAATACTGGGCAGAAAACAAAAAGATCAGTGTGTACATTCAGAAAGCAAACAAAATTTTGTCGAAGGTGTTCTCAATCATATACATTAAGAGAATGCAAAAACTTTTTCAAAAACTTTCTATCGCACCATTTCAACTCTTGACAAGTAAGAAAGCAACAAATCAATATTCACGTTTGGGAATTACTAAAAAAATGGTAAACACTGCAAGGATAGGATATAACCAGGTACTTACAGAAAGTGTGTTTGTTTCCATAAATCTTGTCTGTAATAGATTCAGGTGCAGGTTGCCCACTATTGTAATTGAACTGCAAAATTATTACAAAGCCATTATACTTTACACTAATTAATGCATTTGCAAAAAAATATTTAAGTGGTAACTTTATGTATTTAAAGCCAGCAATTTCACACAAATTTGATTTCTGTACATTAGCAACAAGAAGTTCACCTTGATACCCCAATCATACTCAGGACCTCCAGGATTATGGCTTGCACTCATTATAAATCCACCATTGGCCTGTGAAAATAATTTATGGTTAATCAGTAAATAAGAAAACCATTAGCAAGAACTCAATACATGTTGCATTAGATGCTCAAATCATAAATTTAGAAGTGTGAGCTTGCCTTCCTCTTTCGGATTACAGCAGAAACAGCTGGAGTAGACGTAATACCATCCCTGTAAACATGCAAGTAACAGACTCCATAAAATATCTTTTCTACGGTTCAAAAACAGGGGCTGTGCTGTATGATCAACCTTCCATAGTCATACAATTACAAAGAATATATATCAGACATATTCTCACAACAGCAGAGTTTCCAACCAGAATTGTACGTTTAAATGTCAAATTCCAAATATAGGAGTCACCACAACAGCATGATCAAAACATGCAATGTTCAATTTAACAGTATATTCTGTATTCATGTCTATAGAACAAAATAAAGGTCTATGTGGTTAAACTACATATTTCTATGACAACCCCAGATGCAACTAAAAACAGGACAACACTCAGTTCCCTAAACATAACAAAGAAAGAAAAATAAAAGACAACACAATAACTTATAACTCATTAATATAGGATGATAGGAGTTGTAAAGAATTTTCATGACCAAAATTATTAATTAATAATCCATCATGCGTGTTTCTAGTTATTTAATGAATTTATTCAACAATTCAGCAATACTTGCATACTTACCTACCAACCAAAATTTTGCCAACCCCATTCCCTGCAGCAATTTTGATGATTATCTGCATTTGACATCCAAAAAACTCTATTGTATGAGACAGATGAAAGCAATTACTTAAACACCGAAGTAAGACAATGCAAAACAAACTCGCAAGTACTGATCAAAATAAACATGCAAAAACTACCTGTGAAGCCTCTCGATTGAAATAACGACCATCTCCTCCTAAAACCAACACTCCATTCTTGTAATCCTCAGGCGGCAATGAATTAAATAATGCCTTCACATCCACAACCATAGAAACTCATCATCAAACAATACATTTTAAAAAAAAAAATGCAGCAACTCATGTATAAGAATAATACCTGTATCCAATTTGCAAGGTAATTTTCTTGCATGAAAACTTTAACCTACAAAAGATTAAAGAAACGGATATCAATCTCAGTAAATGTAAAAAAGATGGGAATAAAATATTTTAAAGAATTGAGAGAATAACAACAAACAAAGAACCAAACGATCAGCTTCCACAAACAAAATAACAAAGCAAAATAGATCCACAATTTAAATAATTACAAATAATAACCAAATCAATGAACATAAAATATAACTAAAAAACATACCTTCTTCCGAAGGCCACTGGTGCCCGTCTTCTGTCCCTCGATCGGCTTCGTCGGCACAGAATTAATCTGCAAAACAAAAATTTTAAAAAATCTCCGACTGTTATTTATAAGCACATACATTTGAATAAATATGAATGGGAGAATTAGCAAGGACAACCTTGATGCCTTCAGGTTCAGCGATGGTGGTGGAGGAGGAAGCCTTGACGGAGAAACATTGAGAGTGCGACGAGAATTGAGTTCTCAACAGAGGAATCTTCGGAAAGAAGAGAGGAGACGACGAGAGGAGAGAGAACGAAGAGATTGGAACGAACGCGCCACCGCCACTAGTCGCATTTGATTGCTTCAGAGAACTGAATATGCTTTCAGCTCTCAGATAAGAGGATGATGAGTATGCTGACATTGTTCGTTGTCAGTCAACGCTCTCGATCGACGATGATGGATGATCAGAGAAGAAGAGTTCAGGTGTTACTATAAGTATTGGAGAGTTTCTCGAAACTACAAATATTGAAGTTAGTGTCGCGGAGAGATTCAAACTGTGTTTGCCAAATCCATGACCGCCACATGCACTGCACATACATTTATCGCCACTCCTCCATCATCCCGTGATGCGAACCGTCAATTTGTTCTCCAAATATTCCATATTTTACAACAAGTCGTTTGCCATATCTAGACGACAGGTCGTCTGATGTGTTTTTTTTTTTATTAGAGGTCGTCCGATGTGTTTTTTTTTTTATTAGAGGTCGTCTTATGTGTTTTTTTTTTCCTTTTGAAATGAGGTTAAAACTTAAAATATAAAGAATATGGGACTGATAACAGAATTGAAACAACATGGACATGGTCAACTTCATAACTTCCCGAGAGATTTTACTACCTGAAATAAATCTCTTCCTTTTACTTTTTGGTACAATCTCTTTTTTTTAGTAGGATGATAGTGGCATCTTTTTTTATAAGACATTTTTAATTGCTCTTATTGAGAAACGAATTTACTATTTTTTGATATTAAAATTAATTTTAGTATGCATAAATTACAAACTTGCTTGTTAATATTCTCAATACAAAAAGACTATGGCAAAAATAAATCGAGCTGTGGAAAATTTTTTCTGTTTTTTTGCTAATCTTGCTTTGTGAATTATGCTAATAAAATCTCTTTGCTTCTCAAAATAAATTTGACGGATTGTAACAGTGGAATTGATTTAAGTTTGAATGATTAAATGGTAGAATTGAAACTAAGAGAATTTCAACTAAACGCCAATTTAATAGATTTAAGTACAAGATATTTGTTTTTCTTATATTGATTCGATATATTATAATCTTTTAAATACGTATTATTTTTTTAATTGAAGGAATTGGATACCAGTTTAACTAATAAACATTATAGTTAATAGGTTCGACTTACTAACCTTGATTTCAGTAGAAGAATGATCCAACTACCAGCGGACAACACAACTAGGATCGAGCTTTGATGTTGGTATCGCGAGCAAATCATGGTCGAGAAGTAAACGAAATTGCTAGACTCTTTCGCAGTCTAAATGTCACGTGGATCGAAATCACCACCGGATGAAATATGGTGGAAGGAGATCGAAGAAGGAAGATGGAGGGAAGGCTGAGGGAGGGGAGAAACGTTTTTCTCCCTCTCTCTTTTTTTTTTTCTCTTTTTCTCCTCCCTTTATTCTCTCTCTTCTCTCTCATTTTTTTCTTCTTATTATTTATAAGCAACCAAATGAACTTTCAAATAGGCTTTACTCATTGGGTCCATCTCATTCGGGCCCTCACATCTTGACTGGTCGAATTTAGTTCACCCATTATGAGTGAACCGTTTTTTTCAACATTAATTATACAATCTATTTAGTCAACAAAATTTGTTGGGGTCGCACTAAAAACAAACATCAATAGCAATTGATCAGGCAGCGGTAGATTGTTAAACAAAAAGATGTTGGACACATTTGGCAAGACCACATATAATATATAACATATTATAATGATTGATGATAAATAAATAGTAAAAAATTTAAAAAAAAAAACACTTTTTAAAAAAATATTATATATTATATACTATTTAAATATATTATATGTTTACACTCCCAAAGGAGCCTACTGAAATTTAATTGGGTAAACACGTCCAAATTCATGGTGCAGTCAAGTTGAAGGATGAAGAGAAAGGGGAAGGACAAAATAAATGAGCGGGGAAAGTGAAGCAGTGAACACAGAACACTGGCAAAACGAGAAGAAGACAAAACAGAAGTAGGCCCTGTTTTGTCATCCAAGTGCCTCCTTTGTACACCACTCGACACGTGCCCTACCTCTTCTTACCCTAGACCCCACAAGAATTTCCACAACGTAACTAATTTCATTTCTACCCATCCGATTTGAGAGATTTGGAATCTCAAGATTTGAGCGATTCACAAAGTAGCAAATTTCGTTGGCAAAAAAACAAATTCATTGCTATTCAAAAGAAAATCATTGCTTGTGAAGGACGTAGAAATCCATAGGAAGAAAATGAAAGGAGGAAGAAACTGAATCACCAAAAAAATTGATCCTTTATTTCATGCATTTCTTACTGTTTACAATTTAGGTTAAGATGAGAATTAACCAAAATAAACAACTATAACATCTTATTTCATCCTTTATTACAAAATGTAATAACACTGCCAGCACTAATTATTTTTCTTATCTTGTGTTTTGCTTTTAAATTGACAGTTTTATTGAAATAAGAAATTTCAACTCTCATCTTTTAAAGGTAAATATTCTGATCCAAAATCATAATGGACTTTTCGATAACTCAATTTATTTTTTTTATTAAAAAAATAATATAACACTAACAAAATGACAATCACTATAGGAAGCATTAAGGGTATACTAACCAATAAAAATTATTACTATTGATGCACTTAAATTCAATTTTTATGTCATTTTATTTGTTCTCATCATAATTGAAATTCTGACTTTTTAGTATTAAAAACGATTTTAATACAATGAGCTACCAATCAATCCATACTTAAATTCAATTTGAATCATACATTATAATTTGTGGTTTATCTAGTCATCTCTAATCTAACATTTGTCTATTTCCACCAAAAAAAACATTTGACTACCAAATATTGATATATAAGACTAATTAATAAAGGAAGAGAATAAAAAAGAGTTACAAAGCTGGGTCAGAAAAAGACTTGCCGTGTTGGGTTAAAAAAGACTTCCAGTGGTGAACTAATTAACAAAAAGACTTGCAGTGGTGAAGTTTGTAACTTAAGTAAGGAAATACCATTAACAGAAAGTTGCTAGCTGGTAGTGAAGGTAAAGATGGAGTAGTGAGAAAATTATTAATGGTGCTTGACCAAAGACGATAGCAAGTTAAAAGTCTGCGTGTTCGAGTCATATTCGTCAAGAAAATGGGTAGAGGAAAGGTGAAGTTGGAGATGATAGAGAACAAGGTGAATCGCCAAGTTACCTTCTCAAAACGTAAAAACGAGCTCTCCATTTTTTGTGATACTGGTGTTGCTCTCATCATCTTCTCTTCCCGTGGCAAGCTCTTCGAGTTTGGTCTACCCGAGTAAGTCTGTTGCTATAACATTTTTTTGTAAATTTAGCTAGCTGCGATCCATTTTTACTTTAATTGTTTTGTTTTTTACATTTACACACTCGATTTTTAGCCTCTCAAGGAGCAACTGATCTTCAGACTACACCAACATTTGTTTGAAATAATTAAAAATTAACTTTCTGGAATTCTTTCCAAACAAACGCAATTGTTTTTCCTGATAAGTAAAAATTTTCAAATTTATTTCTTTTTCTTTGAAAGAAGAGAGGTTTGATAAGATTTCTGCGCTGGATCTGAAAATACATAACGGTACTGGCGAAATATTTTGCTTTGCGTTTAGATTTCTTGATCTTCAAATCGAAACTCATGTTCTTGAAAGTCAAGATGCATCATATATGATATCTAGGGTTTCTTTCTCTCTACCAAACAACCAGTGAATAGCTTCACAAGCTTGATGTATAGAAATCGGCTTTGTTCGGTGAATGTTGAGTCTGAAGGCTGAATCTATTAAGCCCTAGAATGTAACTGCAGTAAGTAGTTGAACGACAAGTTATGGGTATTAGGTGAAACACCTTTTTTTAATTTTTCTTTTTTTATTCATAATTTGAAAGAGGTTCGGATTCTGTTCTTGATCTACTTCTTTAAATTTCCACGAGAAATTTCAAATGTGTAAAACTTCTGGAAACCAAATTCGACACAACATTCAATTGAATAAGAAATTTTACTTTATGTTACTGAAATCATTATAAGCTTTATTCAAGTGATTTTTTCTGGTCATAAGTTAATTTAAGCATTTGGTTGATCAAATATAATAAGCGTGGAAAAAACTATTCAGCGATACCACCGATATTGTTACTCCTCACAAGACGGCAACAATAGTAATGTTGATAATGGAAGGCAGGTTTGTTTTCTAAATCCAAATTCCCATATCTTCTAATGATGATTAATTCTATATATATGGGAATTACATGATCTTTAGACCATTGAAGATCCGGGTGTAAGAACCATTTATTTTTGCTCTCTATTAATGAGTGAGTATATTTTGTTTCCCTTGTTTATCAATGCAGATATCGTACAAGGAGCTTACACAGTTGAAAGCAAAATATGAATCTCTTGAACTTTCACACAGGTCAATTATCCAAATATCTAACTATGCTTCTAATGAAAAAGATATCTACGATGAACGATTACATAATTTTGTTGGATATTGTCATGTTAATTAATGTATTTTTTCAGACATCTTCTGGGAGAAGATCTTGAAACCCTTGGTTTGAAACAACTGCAGAAGATTGAGAAACAGCTGGAGAGGACTCTTTCACAAACTAGACAGAAGAAGGTATATAGATTTGGGGGAGTTAAAAGATTCAAACCAATCCATATCAATAATTGCACCAATTTTTTAGCACATTTTCAAGTAATGTTGTTTGATTGAGGACTTATTACGGTGGTGATTTGGATTCTACTGATATTCGATTCCTTGACCTTTATATCTGATCATGTATGTCTAAATGCAGACACAGGTCATGTTGAAAAGATTGGACGAATTGCGCAACGAGGTAATGAAGGCTTCGCTTTTGCTGCTTTGCATGTTTTAATTCTTCAGCGGTCTACAGGCCACATTATATTGATATTAACAGAAGCAGTTCTCTCCTGTTAATAAATTCTAAAATTAATGCAGTTCCACGATGTGGTCTGATATTGTTTTTCATTTTTCTATACGTATGACTTTGTACAATCTGCAGGAGCAAGATATTGCTGAAGAAAACAAGAAACTTAAGATGAAGGTTTTATTTTTTTCTTTTTACAATCTCTCTCATGCTAATTGATATATTATTCCTATATACTCTTGTGGTTAACATGCATATATATGGGGATTGCGATCAAATTTTCAGCTAGAGAAGAAAAAATGTCTTCAAGCTGGTGTTGGAGTGGCACCTAAGAAGGATAATAGGTTGCGTCGACCTTCCAGATCCAATCAGGACGAGAAGCAACCCTCTTTTATGTTTGAGGTATAAATTCCTCCTATATTTAGTAAAGCATCAGCAATTTATAATATGTTAATTTAAATGGGATTTTATCATGCGTGGAAAAAATCAATTCAGGAATTCAAAAACGAGGTCACATAGGCCTAAATCTGATTTTTTTTTTGGTTCTGCCAATGAATCTGATCGTTTTTAGAGGTTTAATGTCATATCGTGACAAAACTTTGACATTTTTATTACAATTTTTAAAATTAAGTAAATAATTATATAACATTTCTTTTAAAAAATGCATAATGTTTAAATTTATTAACACTTTCATGATAAATTTAATTAATGTGACTCTACCAACAACTTTGAAAGGAGATAGGACAGGGGTAATGATTTTGAGAGAAAACGGGACGTCAGTAACAAATTTGAAAGAAAACATAATGAAATTAATGAAATTTGAAAGGGAAAGGAAAGGTGAGATCAGTTTACAAATAAGGGAAATCAGGAGATGATTTTTTGTTTTAATTTGATTAAAAAGAGAGGGTGTATGGGGAAGCATATTAGGGTTTTATTTTTAATAGTTTTTTTCTTATTAACTAAAATTGCACCCACAATTAGCTAGGAGTTACTCCCTTAGTTGTGTTTTTTTATGTTGTTGTTCATGATTTGCAGTAATTAATCTTCAAATTGATTTAAAAAAAAAATAAAATAAAATAAAATTGCGCCCTTTTAAATAAAATAATATGATTTTGAAGAATAAAAGAACAAATACTAATTAAGATTTTAGTGCACCTATTTATATTAGTGTTATGTGAGTTCTCTTATAACATATGTGGAACTTATTCACTAAAATCTATTGGGAATGTGAACCCATCAAATACTTAATTCAATTTGAGTTTTACCTCCACTCATAACTTGACATAGGTAGAGTCATTTTCTACCATTTGAATGCGCAAGTTAGATTAAATTATAAAAAATATTAACTAATTTATACATTGTGCCATTATTGGAGTCTTAAACATTGTGATAAAAGTGTGGTCAAATATCGTATTAAGCCTTTTCTAAGATAAACATGTATAATAGGTCACTTGATGTAATTCTTTCTAATTAATTAACATAACTTCGAAATTTTGCCGTCGCAATCTTTCTTGAGTTTTGAATAACATTTATATAATTATGTTATTTTTACATTTGATCAGATGGAAATATATATATTTTTTATGATAATAGTTTAAACAGAATTTGTTTTCCTTGTATTTTGTTATATACACAATTATGATCACTTGTATTACGGATGATAGTTGAATGAACATAATCATAATTCAATTTACAGATGCGAAATTTTCATCTTCAAACAGGTATCGTCAATTTATTTCTCACGAAAGAACCTCGGAGAAAGGAGTGGTGGAGAGGGGAGTAACCGGATTCCAGAATCTGTTATCTGAACATTTGGTAGACCCTCCAAAATTCCATGATTTACATGTGGGGATTATCAATTAATGTCTGCTGAATTAATCAAATGATGTGATTAATTAATTAGCTGACTAATACTCTAATCATTCTCGTTAAGGGATGTGCTCTTAATAATTATGTGATTTGTACTAGGTATTTTATTCCCTTCCCCGGAAAGTTATTTTATTATTATTGTGGGATTATATAAAGAAAAAAATATGTGCAATATGTATGTTGCTTCTGAAGGATTGGAAGTTTGAAACCCAGTAAACTGACAATTTGATGATGTTGGAAGAATGTAAATGCAGAAATTTGATAGTAGCTTTCAATTTTTTGCAAATATATATAGAAATTTCAGGCTAGAAATGTATTTACTCTAAACCATACTTGGAGGCTAGAGCTGGATTTTTAAATAGCAATTCACCAAGTTTTTTGTGCAGTATTGCAGTTGGATACATATGCATATATGTAAAGTAATAATACAAGGAAGTTCTAATAATCTAAATTGATTTCCAAAACAATAAATGTGTTCCCAATTTTGTTCTCTCAAAAAAGACTCCTTTCTTTATCCCTCAAAGCTTCCCATTTTGTAACGCAAACAAAAGGTGGATAGACCAGTTGCGCAGTGCCACAATCACATTCGGATATACCATGCGAAGTAAGATTGATACTGTGTATTTGGTCATTGTTGCCGGTACCGTGAAAATCAACAAGTCACGAGTTGGTACGCAACCGAAATCACAAATATCGTATATTACATGTGACCTGTTTTCCTTTTCATAAAAATATATATTGCATATATAAGTTATTTGTAAATGTTTCTATAATTTATTAGATAGTAATTTGACTAATTTAATCTACAACCTACATTAACATTTACCACTCAATTTATTGTTAACATATAAAATAAACTTACTAAACCAATCCTAATAGTTCTTTGGAATTGATCAAAAAGAAAACGTTAATTCTTCTTGAAAAAACAGCCAGACCCACCCTGACAATCCAAGAAGAGAGATTAATTGTAATAAGTTTTTTCAAAGTTTGATTATAACAATATTAATAATTTTCTTTTACAAATGTTTTTTTTGGTATTAATTGTTTTTTAAAGTTCGATTATTACAGTATTAGTATTTTAAATCAATTAAAAACCAGCTGTTTAATCAAAGATTATTTGACCAAAATGAAGGGGTGAGTTGTACCAGTTGGAAGGTGCAAATGGGCACCGACGACGAGTCCCCCTATTGCTCTCCTGGTTTGTATATACATCTCATCGTCTCGAGGTTGTGCCTGGAATCAACTTGTGGGGTGCCATTTCAAAATGCTTTGCCTTAATGAGCGGGGTCCCTGTACTGGGCCAGGATTAGCTTCTCCGGGGATTTACCAGTTGGGCCATTGGAAGAGTGGACTGGTTGGATTCCCTCATTACGAAACAAAAAATATGCTTTGCCTTTTCCAGCTCATACGTATTACTATAACGTAAACAAACTATGCTGCCCCCAGCTTTTCTATTCACTGGTTTGGTCATTTGTGAATTCCGATATTACCAATGGCGCCGCTCCTTGATTATCTAAACTAAACTGCATGTCGTGTAGCTAATATTGTTATGTTCCATATTTGAGTACTACTTTCATCATGCTGATAAAATGCAAATTGTTTTTTATAAGTCATTTTATTTACTTTCACCAATAAACAAATTTTTGATTTTTTATGGATGAAGTTAACTCTAATATTAATGAATTACGAGTCTATTAATTAAAAGAAAATATGAATTGTATAGCTCAAATTAATTAAATTTGCACATTTTATGTCTGGTCTTTTTCTACTTAAACTACTTCTTCTTAATGTTTTGTTTGTTTCGACTGATAATTTGCAGCAATGAAATGTTATATGATCGATATTTATAAAAATAGTGCTAATTATTAAACTTATTTATCAAAATTTATGCTAAATTAAACTGTTATTAAATATGAGATTTATATATAAAATGACTGAAATGCTTAATAAAGATTCGATAAACTATAGGCCATTTTAATTAAAGTATAATAATATTTTAATTAAATTCACGAAGAAGTGATCTCCGACGTCTGTATTAATTTAATTTCTACAACAGTATATACCAGCGCCACCTATAATTTGCCTCTGATGTAATAATTCAATGATCGGCCTATGTCTTCCCTTTTTGTCACTTTCAGGATCTAAGATACTAAATTAAAATGAATCAAAAACAAAATTATATAAATTAATATGTTATTACCACGGTCGGCTTGTTTCAATGGCTGAGCGCTTAGGCTGGGATGTTTGACATCGCGAATTCGAGCGACGGGAGGTGAGATATAAATTAAAGGGAGGCCTCCTAGTAAGGCCGATGAAAAAAAATGTTATTAAAAAATAATTTATTTATATGAAAAACGCCAAACTGAAAAAAAAAAAAAGAAACCAGAAGCGGAGGGAAAAAAAGAAACAAACGGCAGCTAGCGCTTCGGCTAATTAGTTTCCGCTGTCAACTTTGAACGATCCTTCAGGATTCACAGAACAAAATTACGACCACTACCACCGCCACCAACTTATTTCTTTTCTCATCACCCACCAACTTCATCACAGACGATAGCACTCAACTCTTTTTCCTCTACTACTACCCCTTACTGCTATCCCATCCTCTCCTCCTCTGTTTGCACGCCAACCCAGATGGCCCAGAATCACTCTCCAGGTCTCACACTTGCTGCTTTTTCCTGTCTTTGATTCTGTGCTGATTGATTTTGATATGTATGTTTGAATTGGTTTCTTGTTTCAAGATTGTGTTTTTCTTGGTTCTTTCGTCTTTGGTTTCTGTTTTCTTGTCATGAATTGTTTTTGGTAGATCTTTCTGTGCTGTTCTTGGTTTTCTGTTTTAAAGATTTATTGAGAAAAGAA
This sequence comes from Flueggea neowawraea, assembly GCA_948243855.1. Lineage (NCBI taxonomy): Eukaryota > Viridiplantae > Streptophyta > Magnoliopsida > Malpighiales > Phyllanthaceae > Flueggea > Flueggea neowawraea. The sequence goes on from CAODLS014078067.1 coordinate 13,918, forward strand.
ACATCTTGTTGGATTGTATCTTGATGTTGAATCAACTGGATTCTTGCAATCACATAGATCTTTGTAAAAAGTTTCAATCTTTAAAACAATTTAGAATCTAATTCAGATGAACTGGTTGCACCGTGGAGTGTGTTTCAGAAATAAAAGTATTTTCTGATGTCAACCAATTTGGTAATTTGTAGGTGATACCAAAGATCATGCGTTGAATACGAACGGGGGTTCACAGAATTGCAGCTCACTAGTTGTTTGCTTCGGAGAAATGTTGATTGATTTTGTGCCGACGGTTGGCGGGGTTTCGCTGGCTGAAGCACCTGCTTTCAAGAAGGCTCCTGGTGGTGCTCCTGCTAATGTTGCAGTCTGCATATCGAGACTAGGTGGTTCATCGGCTTTTATAGGAAAGGTGCATTCGTCTACGGTTTTTCGTTTACTAATTTATGGCTGATTTTGTCTCATATGCTTTCTTCATTGCATCAACATGGGATTTTTTTGATAACTGCGAGGAACATGCCACTAATGTATAAATTGCCACTTCATAGAGTTCTGGTTTCAATGTGAACATTTAGTGCTAATCCTTTCCATGAATTTTAATGTCCATAATAACAAATTTCTAACAACGATTTTAGTTCCCCGCTAATGCAACTATATGGATCTTATGTTGTCAAATTTAGCCTGTAGTCACAGTTGTGAACAAGTTTTAAGTCCCTTTCTGTTGCATACCAATCCCTGCTTTTCTGTTTCTTGTAAACCAGTTGCTGTTCTGGCATTTACTTGGATGTAGTTCCAATTCCAATTTTTCTTCATTTGTATCTCAGCTAGGTGATGATGAATTTGGGTATATGTTGGCTAATATTTTAAAACAAAACAACGTTGATAATTCTGGCTTGCGATTTGATCATAGTGCAAGGACTGCACTGGCATTTGTTACACTGAGAGCAGATGGTGAACGTGAATTCTTGTTTTTTCGCCATCCAAGTGCAGACATGCTTCTTCATGAATCAGAACTTGATACCAATCTCCTCAAGCAGGTTTTTTTTGCTCTTTCTTGGTTAAGCCAGAAACATTTCGAGATATAGAATGCCTGAACTTTTGCTAATTTAGAATTTTGAATATTAATTGCAGGCAAGGATCTTTCACTATGGTTCTATTAGTTTGATTGCAGAACCATGTAAGTCAACTCATCTCGTCGCAATGAAAATTGCCAAAAAGTCTGGTGGCATCCTCTCGTATGATCCAAACTTGAGACTGGCATTATGGCCATCAGAAGAGGCTGCAAAGGAAGGCATAATGAGCATATGGAATGAAGCTGATATTGTTAAGGTATAGTACTTATAATGCAAAGATGATATTCTTATGCTGCTGCATAAATGTCAATTCTGTACTCGGTGCTTGTTCTTATTTTGTAAAATCTCGTGATAATTATAATTCGTGGTATCTCATGAAATGCAGATTAGTGAGGATGAAATTACATTCTTGACTGACGGTGATGATCCTACCGATGACAATGTGGTCTTAAAGAAACTTTTTCATCCTAATCTGAAGCTTTTGGTAGTAACTGAAGGGTCGGAGGGCTGTCGATATTACACAAAGGTAAGTTTATCAACTATCTCGTTTAGTTCTGTATTCATGTTAAGAATGTTAGTTAAACCACAGACAAAAGGGACGGAAAGCAATTTCTGATTGCAAAAGAATTCTGTTGCTTGAATCTCTCCCTTTAACGTCTGGTTGATGCAATCGAGGGAATTGACGCCGATCCAAACTCAATGCAGGAATTCAGGGGCAGGGTTGCTGGCGTCAAAGTGAAACCTGTTGACACGACCGGTGCAGGTGATGCCTTTGTCGGGGGGATATTGAGCAGCATAGCTTGTGATCCTGATATACTAAAGGTACCCTTTTTCGGATTGAATTTCTCTGAACTCAGCCTCAAAACTCCCCATTTTCTTTCTCATCTCATATTTGATTGCTGTAGGATGAGAAGCGGTTAAGAGGAGCTCTTCTTTTTGCAAATGCCTGTGGTGCCGTGACGGTGACAGAGAGAGGTGCAATTCCTGCACTACCCACAAGACAAGCTGTTCTTAAACTCTTGGAGAAGGAGAAAGTTTCACCATAGTGATGAAACAAAACACGGATGTTTTAGTTCTTCGAAAAGCTGATGTAGTTCAAAAATTCCTTGCTTGCTAACAGCAAGCTTTTTGATCGATTAGCTTCTGCTTACTGGGGCTTCTATGGTTCTATATAAGCCAAAATTCTCTCCTGCGCTTTATTTATTTTTTAATGTCTTAATAGTGTTGTAGATTAAATTGATTAATAAAACCTTTGACAGCAAATTTAATCTAAATTTATCATCCTACACTTATGTAACAGGTGTATAATTAGGTTATTTTCGCATGTTTGAACCAAAAAACACAGTTCTCTGATTTTGATCATCAAATTGCTGTTGATGTGGAAATGGAATACTGATTAGAGCGGATTATATGAATCAATTAACTGAACTGTTGAAATCTTAAAAAGGACTCAACGAGTGCTAATGGACCTGAGATTCTCTGTTTAGCTTGTTAATCACGAAAAGAGAGGAAAAAGGCCAAAAGAGGACTGTGGGGTAGTCACTGTACTTGGAGGAAGCCCATTATAATGAGGGCCCAAAACTTGCTGCGTCGTTTTCGCCTCCCACACGTGCTCAGCATGTGCATAACGTCAAAGGTCAGTCACAGTTGTAAAAGATGTCACAAGGTAAGGACGTCGATGTCGAACCGCGCTGAACCGATGATGAGGCAATTTTATTAGCCGGAGGCAGTGAAGCGTAAACCGGTTCAACCGATGTGTCGGACCGACATAATATCGTAGTGGATGCTCAAACTATGTATTAAGCCATAAATAACTCACGTCCCGTCACCAAGCCAAACAAGACAAAAGTACACAGGCAGCAATTGCAGTGAAATTGTTAAATTTGATTGAATCGCCAACTCAAGCTCTGCAATGGCTTCGAATCCTTCGCTGCAACCTCAGATTGGACCCGATGGCCTCCCTCGAGAAGCTCCTGTTATCGCCTATACCGAGAAGGTCTCTCTCCGTTATTACTTCCTTCTTGTTCATTGTTTCTTGCTTTCGTTATCCGATTCCTCATTGCTGTTCTGTGTGTATCTTGGCTATCTATTCAGATTATCGAAGAAGAGCAGCTTCAATTGAAGAAGTATGTTTCTGTCTTGTATTTCATTTAGATCTTTGCTCTTTTTGCTTTCAGTTGGTTATTCTATGCGATCTATTGCGATGCGGTTACTGTAGTTTATAGTCAGTTACATTGATGTGTCTGAAGTGTGTTTGAGTTGCTATTCTGTGGATCAAAACGATAAGAAGTTTGCATTCGTTGAATTTAATTTACTCCAAATTTTCAATACTGCTGACGTGGTGTTGATTGAATATAATTTGCAAGTGGAGCTGAAAATTATGCCTAATTGTGTCAATGTTCTTATTGGTTGCATTACTGAAAGCTTGAGTCTAATTAATTTCACATTTGAGCTTGTTACTCCTGATAATGGATGTAGACTCATGATCTTCATTATCTTTTAGAAGAGAAAATTTTGGTTAAGTCATCCTGAGTATCCTTGTCGTAAATGTTGGTAATTTAATATGTTCATATGCTTGAATTTTTTTCAATTTTGGCAGATATATTGAAGAAAATTATTCTAAGATTCGTGATGTGGAGAGAGAGCTAGCCAATCTTACCATGGAGATGAAACTCACTGCAGGACCCAAAAAGGCAGGTTGGTACAGCATTACTACCTCCCACTGTTATGCTTGGTTGGTTCATGATTTTCCTTTCCAGAATGTATAGCTTAGTGACTTTACAATTTCCAATTGTCTTTGCTTGTGCCGATAAAGCACTTGAACTCTTCAGAAAGAAAATTGAATCATCAACCGAAAGAATTTGTGTTGCCAAGATGAAGGAAGAGCAAGCACGTAAGG